>JAVTVY010015119.1:0-66648 GCA_036873755.1 Hanleya hanleyi | reverse complement strand
AACGCGGGAAAATGCAAATAAGCGATGTAACCAAGTCAAATTATTGGTAATTTTGCACTCAATTTTCTCTTAGAAACATGGGAAATACTTCAGAAACTTGAGAAATAATTTGTAAAACCATAATAATATACATCCATTCCATCCTTATGGACTGTAAATGGGTTCTCTTGTAAAGAAAATTTACACTGGCAAATTTATATCATTCTGATAGGACCTCGTTCTGCCATAATATCCACCGAAATCTCAGTCCAGGGGGAGATAACTCCCGTATGGAATACAGTATGCAGTAACCTCAATTGTATACTAATGGACACACTGTGGATTATTTTAATCGAACTCCTGGTCTTCTTTCCACCTGCTTCCGAAAATAGCGCTTCAGGTATAACTAGGCAGTCAAAATTAAACAATCTGGCGTAATGATACATCTCCGCTCCGTACCGGAGTCTACATTAAGATAATGCATAGACTCCACTATTATGCCTTAAGGGTGCACTCCGGAGATTCTTTTATTCGGCATGGAATAGACTATGGGTCCGTTTTTCGGCCACCAGTTGTCGCAAAACCTTCAACCCAAATCACTTATATGTATATATTTTCTGAAAGAGCATGATGAAACTATTATTTTAAGATATAACACTGCTATGTTATAGAAAAATTTAACTCGAACATTCTCCTCCATGCTTGCTTCATTTTTCCTAGAAAACCCCTTAAAAATGTCGAAAAATGGTCAAATTCGGCTCAATTTCCAGAAAAATCTGTAAGAGCGATTTCAATTAAACTTCTTACTCACGTTCCCTGGTCCGGTCTCAACTTTAAAAGGCAAAAAAAAGGGGGTGTTAACCTAACCGTTTTTTGTCAGATTTTCTTCCCGTAAATGAGTCCCGATTTTTAGGCACACCCAAGGGGCATAACTGAGGCAGGACAAACTTTACTCCATGATCCTGATCAGCGTGTAGACGAAGCCAGCACTCGATTTGTACGTACTCGTTTGCAGCGTTGATAATGCTGAACAGGATGGCATTATAGATATAAGCTATTAAGAAGACAAGAAGAATTATGATGTAGCAGAACAAGGGCAGTCTATCGTATTATGAAATTAGAGAGGGGCCATTACTACGAAACTGCGGAGGGCCACCTTAAGGGGCAGGATGTTTTTTACGAAATTAATTATTCACATGTATCGTAATCTCAGAGTGTTTGCGAGTATGGCGGTATACAACACTTTCCAGTTATACATATTATTTTGGGAATCCGACCGATAACTTTCCCCCTACCCCATCTTTGTTTTGATCAATTTTGCCAATTCTAGCAGGATTTTCGAGAACAAAACTCAAAATTAACCTATTTCTTCTTAATAATGGTCATCCATTCGGCAATATGAAGGCCGTAGTTACTTTTCCGCTTTCCAATGATAGCAGAAACGCGGGAAAATGCAAATAAGGGATGTAACCAAGTCAAATTATTAGTAATTTTGCACTCAATTTTCTCTTAGAAACATGGGAAATACTTCAGAAACTTGAGAAATAATTTGTAAAACCATAATAATATACATCCATTCCATCCTTTATGGACTGTAAATGGGTTCTCTTGTAAAGAAAATTTACACTGGCAAATTTATATCATTCTGATAGGACTCGTTCTGCCATAATATCCACCGAAATCTCAGTCCAGGGGGAGATAACTCCTGTATGGAATACAGTATGCAGTAACCTCAATTGTATACTAATGGACACACTGTGGATTATTTTAATCGAACTCCTGGCCTTCTTTCCACCTGCTTCCGAAAATAGCGCTTCAGGTATAACTAGGCAGTCAAAATTAAACAATCTGGCGTAATGATACATCTCCGCTCCGTAACGGAGTCTACATTAAGATAATGCATAGACTCCACTATTATGCCTTAAGGGTGCACTCCGGAGATTCTTTTATTCGGCATGGAATAGACTATGGGTCCGTTTTTAGGCCACCAGTTGTCGCAAAACCTTCAACCCAAATCACTTATATGTATATATTTTCTGAAAGAGCATGATGAAACTATTGTTTTAAGATATAACACTGCTATGTTATAGAAAAATTTAACTCGAACATTCTCCTCCATGCTTGCTTCATTTTTCCTAGAAAACCCCTTAAAAATGTCGAAAATTCGGCTCAATTTCCAGAAAAATCTGTAAGAGCGATTTCAATTAAACTTCTTACTCACGTTCCCTGGTCCGGTCTCAACTTAAAAAGGCAAAAAAAAGGGGTGAAAACCTAACCGTTTTTTGTCAGATTTTCTTCCCGTAAATGAGTCCCGATTTTTAGGCACACCCAAGGGGCATAACTGAGGCAGGACAAACTTTACTCCATGATCCCGATCAGCGTGTAGACGAAGCCAGCACTCGATTTGTACGTACTCGTTTGCAGCGTTGATAATGCTGAACAGGATGGCATTATAGATATAAGCTATTAAGAAGACAAGAAGAATTATGATGTAGCAGAACAAGGGCAGTCTATCGTATTATGAAATTAGAGAGGGGCCATTACTACGAAACTGCGGAGGGCCACCATAATGCCACTTCTGACGATGTGCGCTCTGGCATGAATCCTGTCCGAAAATCCGACTGGTGTTTCCCCAGTGAGTTGGTTGAACTGGAACTCACATTCGCATACCCGCTACATTGGCTATCAATTGCTCCTAGTATAATTTTTCTTCGATGCTTCGACTGACCAAATTCCGATTCCTATCATCGGAAAAAGATTAGCCATAACAAAAAACGGTTGCATGATGGGGAGAAACATGGTCAAATTATGGCAGCTCAAATCCAGTAAGATTAAACTGTATGATTGCAGTACACGCCGGGAAGGTTTACAGTGGATCAACATGACCTAACATGATTACGGTAATCAGCTCGGAAACAGCGAAGATATAATTTGCTTGTCAAATTAATTCATGATACACTTGATTCAAGAACCACTATCCAGAATGACTGCATTCCATGCTGAACAACACCAAGGCTCAGCACATACCAGCAGTGACTCATGATGTGGTATCACAATAGTAGGGCAAACCCTTCCACCTTACATCATGTTGTGGGAGCAAAAAAATGAATTATATTAAAACTTGACGTTCGATACCTTGGCATATATTCGGTATGAACAATTATGAGGTACCTCAGCTGCCAATGCATATGCTATTTTACGCATAGTCATGCAATTTGATCACAGACCTGTACATAGCGCTCCTGGGCAGTCACATCCCGGAAGAACCCGGATATAAGATAACCACATCTCGCCTGTTTGCATTTACTCGATCTCGCAAACTATTTGACACTTTCTCAACTGTTTCGAGAAGGTCTACCACCAAGCGCTTTGCTAAATGTTTATAAAATTTGGTGATTTTTCTCTGAATCCATACTCTCAAAACCCACTACATACAATTTAAATTTCAAACGGCAGTACCTTCTTGGAATTCAGGCGCTAATGATTTTTCTTCCTTGTCCACAAGCTGTCCATGGTAGTGGTAATGGTTTACCGGTCCGACTTGCGTTCCTGCAGATTCAATGACTTGAACCCGATAAGTAGGGCCGACGATGAAAGATTGAGGCTCTGACCATGTTGACAGCACTGCAGAACCTGTTCAACAACGTTAACATAAACAGTTACGCCATTCTCCTATAATAATTTAAATGACCGATAGGCCGATTTTATCTGAACCAACTTAAAACGCACTTTTAAGGTCTCCCCTATAATCGCCAAGTTAAACTAGAGCATGTGCATTTCACTTCAGTGTTCGTTCTGTCATCGGATGAAAAGGATGACGTCATAGATTGAGCGGATCTGATTTTATTCTCGCAAAACTTCCAAATGAAATAAATATATGTTTGTTAAATGGATAGTGTTGGACGAAAACGTCCATGCTGAATTCGAGCCGCCAAGAGATCACGTCCAATCGATCGAGACATCCCTCCAGATTAGGGCAGCACGGTTTGTACCATGTTTGTCTGGCACAGGAGGTAGATTAAAGTGCCAAACAAATTAGGCTCTCTGACGATCCATTGTGATCACCAGTGTCTGTAGAGCCTAATTTTCAAAATTCGAAATTCAAAATTTTGTGTAGTTTTAGTTAGGTTTTTGTTAGTTTTAGGTTTTTGCTATGGTATGTTTGTTTGGGTCATCGCCGCCGTGTGACCAATAAGGTTAGGTGCGACGTTAAACTTCAAACAACCGACCAAGCAAACAATCGATCGAGACAGTTTCTTAATAAACGAGTAAAACCGATAAATATCTCGTCTTCAAGGGTCCCGGTTTATCTCTATCTTCTCTCGAAGTACAAGTCTATCTCGAACCCCCTGGAAATAACACTACTTGCTTCGAGAATGAAATGGAGATGCCTCAAATGAAGATTTGAACCATTCGGAGTTGAGGGGGGGGGGGGGGATTTGGCTTAATGTCACACTTAAGGTTATTTCTCTCATATGATGGCAGTCAGTTTGGTTGATGGAGGAAGTCGGAGAATCCGGAGAGAACCACTACCCGTCGGCAAGTAACTGACGAACTTTCACACATGAACCAGCTGGGCTCGAACCCGTACTGGTTCAACGGTGCGAGACTAGCGGTCACCACGGAAGCTCTTTAGACCACTCGGACTTGAACCATTCGGAAGTCGTATGCACGTTATTTATACACATACTTAATATCCACGAGTACATATTGTGAGATATCGATTCTTCGCCATCGTATAAATGCATAAATTATACGTGAAATATCGATTCTTAGCCACCTTACTTGTCCCAGCAATTTTATTATATTAACTTTTTCCTTGAGTGAAAATTCATGATTTCATAAGCTTTTCTTACTGTCCCTTGTTATCGGTATATGCTGTACGGTGTATGTTATATTCGAGGCTGTCAGTTTAACATGAGGGAATTGTTTTCGGTTCTGAATACTGTTTTGGTAATATAAACATCCTATTTCAATGACCCTTTAGGTCGGTTATTGTAAACATAACTATTTGTGAGAAACAGTTATGTAATTTCAAATTTACAGGATAACATAGAAACTGCTTGTGTAATGAATTAACCTTGGTTAAGGGTAATGAATTAACCTTGGTTTTGGCGACTGAATTTATGTAGTGCGACAGATTCGTGATTTACCTGTCATAATTCACCGAATTTATAAGGACATTTATGTTAGGTTAACTTGACATTGTAACGTATAGCATTGTATATAATGGAATGAACGGCACATACAGACAGGCCAAAACCATCAGGTCTCACAGAGGCTCATGTCTCCAATGATAGATATTTCTATCTCCAGGTCTGAAAATGACTGTTTACAAAATGGTCTGATGTTGATGAAGTTGTGCTAGTCTGCATGCCAAATGCTGCCGGTCATTCCTAAGTTAGGTGGAATGAATTTACAATAAATCGGCTTAATATTCAACGGACATGAACTTCGTTTTGTTGTATCCTGTCTCATTTAATGAGGCTATCAAGTCTTCGAGAAATCTCAGAAGCCGGACCTTGGAATCTATTATTGTACAGGTTTTATGAAGACCATCACCTGAGTCTGAGACGACTTCGCGTTACAACGTCTTAAGATCACGCGCACAGCCCTGTCGTCTTGAAGACCGAAAATTTCATAATATGCATGAAAACACGGATAATAAATTAGATTAAAAAAGAGTCGTTAATATTATTTTGATATTCCCTCTAGAATTTTACCCCTCCGCCTGTTAGGCTGTGGGGTCTTGTCGTCGGCAAGTACGTCCGGTCGGTCGTCCGGTCGTACGGTCGTCCGGTCGTCAACAATTCTTGTGACCTGTCTAGAAGCCAAACCGTTGCTACTAGAGACTTCAAATTTGGTATACAGGATTGTTGGGTGGTCAGCCATAAGCCTATCGAATTTTGCGGTTTCCATGGCAACGTCACGGAAAATTCGTCAACAATTCTTGTGACCGGTCTAGAAGCCAAACCGTTGCTTCTAGAGACTTCAAATTTGGTTTGCAGGATTGTTGGGTGGTCAACCACATGCCTATTGAATCTGGATCCGATTGGTTGGAAACTTTGGAGGCCATTTTTAGCCCACCATCACCAGATGGTGGGCTGTTCAAATCGCTTTTTGTCCATGGTTCGTCGTCCGTCCGTCGTCCGTCCGTTAAAAATTTCTTGTTATCGCGATTTCTAAGGAACTACTGCATGGATCTTTCTCAAATTTGGTACACAGGTTCCCCTTGGGGTCTAGTTCTGGAAGATACCTTTAGTGGTTCGATTCGAAAATCCAAAATGGCCACCAGGCGGCCATATTGGATTTCTCCATGAAACCTTGTTATCGCGATTTCTCAGGAACTACTGCATGGATCTTTCTCAAATTTGGTACACAGGTTTCCCTTGGGGTCTAGTTGTACAAGATACCTTTTCTGGTCCGATTCGAAAATCCAATATGGTCACAAGGCGGCCATCTTGGATTTCCCCATGAAACCTTGTTATCATGAATTCTCAGGAACTACTTCATGGATCTTTCTCAAATTTGGTACGCTGGTTCCCCTTGGGGTCTAGTTGTGCAAGATACCTTTACTGGTCCGATTCGAAAATCCAATATGGCCACAAGGCGGCCATCTTGGATTTCCCCATGAAACCTTGTTATCGCGATTTCCCTGGAACTACTGCATGTATCTTTCTCAAATTTGGTACACAGGTTCCCCTTGGGTCTAGTTGTGCAAGATAGCTTTTCTGGTCCGATTCGAAAATCCAGTATGGCCACAAGGCGGCCATCTTGGATTTCCCAATGAAACCTTGTTATCGCGATTTCTCAGGAACTACTTCATGGATCTTTCTCAAATTTGGGACACTGGTTCCTCTTGGGGTCTAGTTGTGCAAGATACCTTTTCTTGTCCGATTCGAAAATCCAATATAGCCACAAGGCGGCCATCTTGGATTTCCCCATGAAACCTTGTTATCGCGATTTCTCAGGAACTACTGCATGGATCTTTCTCAAATTTGGCACACAGGTTCCCCTTGGGGTCTAGTTGTGCAAGATACCTTTTCTGGTCCGATTCGAAAATCCAATATGGCCACAAGGCGGCCATCTTGGATTTCCCCATGAAACCTTGTTATCATGAATTCTCAGGAACTACTTCATGGATCTTTCTCAAATTTGGTACGCTGGTTCCCCTCGGGGTCTAGTTGTGCAAGATAACTTTACTGGTCCGATTCGAAAATCCAATATGGCCACAAGGCGGCCATCTTGGATTCCCCCATGAAACCTTGTTATCGCGATTTCTCAGGAACTACTGCATGGATCTTTCTCAAATTTGGCATGCTGGTTCCCCTTGGGGTCTAGTTGTGCAAGATACCTTTTCTGGTCCGATTCGAAAATCCAATATGGCCACAAGGCGGCCATCTTGGATTTCCCCATGAAACCTTGTTATCGCGATTTCCCAGGAACTACTGCATGTATCTTTCTCAAATTTGGTACACAGGTTCCCCTTGGGTCTAGTTGTGCAAGATACCTTTTCTGGTCCGATTCGAAAATCCAATATGGCCACAAGGTGGCCATCTTGGATTTCCCAATGAAACCTTGTTATCGCGATTTCTCAGGAACTACTTCATGGATCTTTCTCAAACTTGGTACACTGGTTCCTCTTGGGGTCTAGTTGTGCAAGATACCTTTTCTTGTCCGATCCGAAAATCCAATATGGCCACAAGGCGGCCATCTTGGATTTCCCCATGAAACCTTGTTATCGCGATTTCTCAGGAACTACTGCATGGATCTTTCTCAAATTTGGCACACAGGTTCCCCTTGGGGTCTAGTTCTGCAAGATACCTTTTCTGGTCCGATTCGAAAATCCAATATGGCCACCAGGCAGCCATCTTGGATTTCCCCATGAAACCTTGTTATCGTGATTTGTCAGGAACTACTGCATGGATCTTTCTCAAATTGGTACACAGTTTCCCCTTGGGGTCTAGTTGTGCAAGACACCTTTGTGGTCCGATTCGAAAATCCAATATGGCCATAAGGCGGCCATCTTGGATTTTCTCATGAAACATTGTTATTATGAATTCTCATGAACTACTTCATGGATCTTTCTCAAATTGGTACACAGTTTCCCCTTGGGGTCTAGTTGTGCAAGATACCTTTTCTGGTCCGATTCGAAAATCCAATATGGCCACCAGGCAGCCATCTTGGATTTCCCCATGAAACCTTGTTATCGTGATTTCTCATGAACTACTGCATGGATCTTTGTCAAATGTGGTACACAGGTTCCCCTTGGGGTCTACTTGTGCAATATACCTTTCCTGGTCCGATTCCAAAATCTTATATAGCCACCCGGCAGCCATCTTGGATTTCCCCATGAAACCTTGTTATTGCGATTTCTCAGGAACTACTGCATGGATCTTTCTCAAATTTGGTACACTGGTTCCCCCTTGATGTCTATTTGGGCAAGATGTCTTTTCTCTTCCGATTCGAAAATCCAATATGGCCACCAGGCAGCCATCTTGGATTTCCGCAAGAAATTTTGTTATCGCGATTTCTCAGGAACTACTGCATGGATCTTTCTCAAATTTGGTACACAGGTTTCCCTTGGGGTCTAGTTGTGCAAGATACTTTTAGTGGTTCGATTCGCCTTGGGGTCTACTTGTGCAATATACCTTTCCTGGTCCGATTCCAAAATCTAATATAGCCACCCGGCAGCCATCTTTGATTTCCCCATGAAACCTTGTTTTTGCGATTTCTCAGGAACTACTGCATGGATCTTTCTCAAATTTGGAACACTGGTTCCCCTTGATGTCTAGTTGGGCAAGATGTCTTTTCTCCCCGATTCGAAAATCCAATATGGCCACCAGGTGGCCATCTTGGATTTCTCCATGAAACCTTGTTATCGCGATTTCTCAGGAACTACTGCATGGATCTTTCTCAAATTTGGTACACAGGTTTCCCTTGGGGTGTAGTTGTGCAAGATACCTTTTCTGGTCCGATTCGAAAATCCAATATGGCCACAAGCCGGCCATCTTGGATTTCCCCATGAAACCTTGTTATCGCGATTTCTCAGGAACTACTGCATGGATCTTTCTCAAATGTGGCACGCTGGTTCCCCTTGGGGTCTAGTTGTGCAAGATGCCTTTTCTGGTCCGATTCGAAAATCCAAAATGGCCACAAGGCGGCCATCTTGGATTTCCCCATGAAACCTTGTTATCGCGATTTCCCAGGAACTACTGCATGTATCTTTCTCAAATTTGGTACACAGGTTCCCCTTGGGTCTAGTTGTGCAAGATACCTTTTCTGGTCCGATTCGAAAATCCAATATGGCCACAAGGCGGCCATCTTGGATTTCCCAATGAAACCTTGTTATCGCGATTTCTCAGGAACTACTTCATGGATCTTTCTCAAATTTGGTACACTGGTTCCTCTTGGGGTGTAGTTGTGCAAGATACCTTTTCTGGTCCGATTCGAAAATCCAATATAGCCACAAGGCAGCCATCTTGGATTTCCCCATGAGACCTTGTTATCATGAATTCTCAGGAACTACTTCATGGGTCTTTCTCAAATTTGGTACACTGGTTCCCCTTGGGGTCTAGTTGTGCAAGATACCTTTTCTGGTCCGATTCGAAAATCCGATATGGCCACCAGGCAGCCATCTTGGATTTCCTCATGAAACCTTGTTATCGTGATTTCTCAGGAACTACTGCATGGATCTTTGTCAAATGTGGTACACAGGTTCCCCTTGGGGTCCACTTGTGCAATATACCTTTCCTGGTCCGATTCCAAAATCTAGTATAGCCACCCGGCAGCCATCTTGAATTTCCCCATGAAACATTGTTATTGCGATTTCTCAGGAACTACTGCATGGATCTTTCTCAAATTTGGTACAGTGGTTCCCCTTGATGTCTAGTTGTGCAAGATGTCTTTTCTCTTCGGATTCGAAAATCCAATATGGCCACCAGGCAGCCATCTTGGATTTGCCCATGAAACTTTGTCGTGATTTCTCCAGAAGTACAGCGTGGATCTTTCTCAAATTTGGTACACAGGTTCCCCTTGGGGTCTAGTTGTGCAAGATACCTTTTCTTGTCCGATTCGAAAATCCAATATAGCCACAAGGCGGCCATCTTGGATTTCCCCATGAAACCTTGTTATCGCGATTTCTCAGGAACTACTGCATGGATCTTTCTCAAATTTGGCACACAGGTACCCCTTGGGGTCTAGTTGTGCAAGATACCATTTCTGGTCCGATTCGAAAATCCAATATGGCCACAAGGCGGCCATCTTGGATTTCCCCATGAAACCTTGTTATCATGAATTCTCAGGAACTACTGCATGGATCTTTCTCAAATTTGGGACACTGGTTCCTCTTGGGGTCTAGTTGTGCAAGATACCTTTTCTTGTCCGATTCGAAAATCCAATATAGCCACAAGGCGGCCATCTTGGATTTTCCCATAAAACCTTGTTATCGCGATTTCTCAGGAACTACTGCATGGATCTTTCCAAATTTGGCACACAGGTTCCCCTTGGGGTCTAGTTGTGCAAGATACCTTTTCTGGTCCGATTCGAAAATCCAATATGGCCACCAGGCAGCCATCTTGGATTTCCCCATGAAACCTTGTTATCGTGATTTCTCAGGAACTACTGCATGGATCTTTGTCAAATGTGGTACACAGGTTCCCCTTGGGGTCTACTTGTGCAATATACCTTTCCTTGTCCGATTCCAAAATCTAATATAGCCACCCGGCAGCCATCTTGAATTTCCCCATGAAACATTGTTATTGCGATTTCTCAGGAACTACTGCATGGATCTTTCTCAAATTTGGGACACTGGTTCCTCTTGGGGTCTAGTTGTGCAAGATACCTTTACTTGTCCGATTCGAAAATCCAATATAGCCACAAGGCGGCCATCTTGGATTTCCCCATGAAACCTTGTTATCATGAATTCTCAGGAACTACTTCATGGATCTTTCTCAAATTTGGTACGCTGGTTCCCCTTGGGATATAGTTGTGCAAGATACCTTTACTGGTCCGATTCGAAAATCCAATATGGCCACAAGGCGGCCGTCTTGGATTCCCCCATGAAACCTTGTTATCGCGATTTCTCAGGAACTACTGCATGGATCTTTCTCAAATTTGGCACGCTGGTTCCCCTTGGGGTCTAGTTGTGCAAGATACCTTTTCTGCTCCGATTCGAAAATCCAATATGGCCACAAGGCGGCCATCTTGGATTTCCCCATGAAACCTTGTTATCGCGATTTCCCAGGAACTACTGCATGTATCTTTCTCAAATTTGGTACACAGGTTCCCCTTGGGTCTAGTTGTGCAAGATACCTTTTCTGGTCCGATTCGAAAATCCAATATGGCCACAAGGCGGCCATCTTGGATTTCCCAATGAAACCTTGTTATCGCGATTTCTCAGGAACTACTTCATGGATCTTTCTCAAACTTGGTACACTGGTTCCTCTTGGGGTCTAGTTGTGCAAGATACCTTTTCTTGTCCGATCCGAAAATCCAATATGGCCACAAGGCGGCCATCTTGGATTTCCCCATGAAACCTTGTTATCGCGATTTCTCAGGAACTACTGCATGGATCTTTCTCAAATTTGGCACACAGGTTCCCCTTGGGGTCTAGTTCTGCAAGATACCTTTTCTGGTCCGATTCGAAAATCCAATATGGCCACCAGGCAGCCATCTTGGATTTCCCCATGAAACCTTGTTATCGGGATTTGTCAGGAACTACTGCATGGATCTTTCTCAAATTGGTACACAGTTTCCCCTTGGGGTCTATTTGTGCAAGACACCTTTCTGGTCCGATTCGAAAATCCAATATGGCCATAAGGCGGCCATCTTGGATTTTCCCATGAAACATTGTTATTATGAATTCTCATGAACTTCTTCATGGATCTTTCTCAAATTAGTACACAGTTTCCCCTTGGGGTCTAGTTGTGCAAGATACCTTTTCTGGTCCGATTCGAAAATCCAATATGGCCACCAGGCAGCCATCTTGGATTTCCCCATGAAACCTTGTTATCGTGATTTCTCAGGAACTGCTGCATGGATCTTTGTCAAATGTGGTACACAGGTTCCCCTTGGGGTCTACTTGTGCAATATACCTTTCCTGGTCCGATTCCAAAATCTAATATAGCCACCGGGCAGCCATCTTGGATTTCCCCATGAAACCTTGTTATTGCGGTTTCTCAGGAACTACTGCATGGATCTTTCTCAAATTTGGTACACTGGTTCCCCTTGATGTCTAGTTGGGCAAGATGTCTTTTCTCTTCCGATTCGAAAATCCAATATGGCCACCAGACAGCCATCTTGGATTTCCGCATGAAACTTTGTTATCGCGATTTCTCAGGAACTACTGCATGGATCTTTCTCAAATTTGGTACACAGGTTTCCCTTGGGGTCTAGTTGTGCAAGATACTTTTAGTGGTTCGATTCGAAAATCCAAAATGGCCACCAGGTGGCCATCTTGGATTTCTCCATGAAACCTTGTTATCGCGATTTCTCAGGAACTACTGCATGGATCTTTCTCAAATTTGGTACACAGGTTTCCCTTGGGGTGTAGTTGTGCAAGATACCTTTTCTGGTCCGATTCGAAAATCCAATATGGCCACAAGCCGGCCATCTTGGATTTCCCCATGAAACCTTGTTATCGCGATTTCTCAGGAACTACTGCATGGATCTTTCTCAAATGTGGCACGCTGGTTCCCCTTGGGGTCTAGTTGTGCAAGATGCCTTTTCTGGTCCGATTCGAAAATCCAATATGGCCACAAGGCGGCCATCTTGGATTTCCCCATGAAACCTTGTTATCGCGATTTCCCAGGAACTACTGCATGTATCTTTCTCAAATTTGGTACACAGGTTCCCCTTGGGTCTAGTTGTGCAAGATACCTTTTCAGGTCTGATTCGAAAATCCAATATGGCCACAAGGCGGCCATCTTGGATTTCCCCATGAGACCTTGTTATCATGAATTCTCAGGAACTACTTCATGGGTCTTTCTCAAATTTGGTACACTGGTTCCCCTTGGGGTCTAGTTGTGCAAGATACTTTTTCTGGTCCGATTCGAAAATCCAATATGGCCACCAGGCAGCCATCTTGGATTTCCCCATGAAACCTTGTTATCGTGATTTCTCAGGAACTACTGCATGGATCTTTGTCAAATGTGGTACACAGGTTCCCCTTGGGGTCTACTTGTGCAGTATACCTTTCCTGGTCCGATTCCAAAATCTAATATAGCCACCCGGCAGCCATCTTGAATTTCCCCATGAAACATTGTTATTGCGATTTCTCAGGAACTACTGCATGGATCTTTCTCAAATTTGGTACACTGGTTTCCCTTGATGTCTAGTTGTGCAAGATGTCTTTTCTCTTCGGATTCGAAAATCCAATATGGCCACCAGGCAGCCATCTTGGATTTGCCCATGAAACTTTGTCGTGATTTCTCCAGAAGTACAGCGTGGATCTTTCTCAAATTTGGTACACAGGTTCCCCTTGGGGACTAGTTGTGCAAGATATCTTTTTCGGCCCGATTTGAAAATGTAATATGCCCACCAGGTGGCCATTTGGCATTTTCCCATGAAACTTTATCGTGGTTTCTCAGGAAGTACTGCATGGATATTTCTCAAATTTGGTACACTGGTTCCCCATGTGATCCAGTTGCGCAAGATACCTTTCTTGGTCTGATTCGAAAATCCAATATGGCCATCTTGAATTTCCCCTTGAAACATTGTTATCGTGAATTCTCAGGAAATACTTCATGGATTTTTCTGAAATTTGGTACACATGTCCCACATGGAGCCTAGTTGTGCAAGATACATTTTTTGGTCCGATTCGAAAATCCAAGTTACGCTTCAAATTAATACGGTATTCCCCGAGTTGTGACGTTGCATCACAAGAGTAGGCGGATCAAACGGTGGGGCATATTCTATATATTGACTATAGAGAATATCCATACCTTCACCTTCTATATCAAGGAGTTCAAATGATTCCGAATTAAAATGTATTTCTTCAAATTTTAAATCAGTTTACTTTAGTCCATGCCATTGCAAGTGAACTGCCTCATCATTTCCTCTGCCGGCGGGTCGGCTACACGAAGGGACGTCACTCTTTTGACGCAACCTCACAACTCGACAACTGTAGACTACTGCGTGTTTCGATCCAAGAGAGATAATCAGGATTCATGCACCAAAGTTTCAACATTTCTGCGCATACCGGATCCCTTCAGAATTAAGTTTTGTACTATCTTACTATTTTCGAGCATGGCATCTTAAAAGAGATAACTCACACTAGCCCAGTAAACATAACAGAAATAGCATTCGTTCCTCATTATAAAATCTTAAGTATGTTTCATAGCTCATGCGAAAGTGTCAGAGATTTGTCTTCGCTTCAATTCGAAATTCTGCAAACAAAATTGCAAATCATTCATTTGTTCTCAGTAACAATGGACAACAAGATCCTCTTGTCATTAGCTTACAATTATCGGACAATGGTGGGCGCCAAGATCCTTTAGGATCTCTCGTTAATTTATGCGAAACCGTCACGGCTTCCTCGTTACCAAGATATCTTTAGAACGACTTACCCTAGGCACACCAAACTTGCCGTGCACATTCATATGCTCGTGACCCAGAACCCTATTGAATCTGGACCCGATTGGGTGGAAACTTTGGGGGCCATCTTTAATTTATGCGAAACCATGAATCTTGTGTATCTCGGAAACCATTTCGCTGTTCATTGTGAAACTCGGTATAGATTATCGATACAACTTACTGTGCACATCGGGTAGAAACTTTGGCGACCATCTTTGATTGATGCGAAACCATGAATCTTGTGTATCTCGGAAACCATTTCGCTGTTCAGTGTGAAACTTGGTATAGATTATCGATAAATCAAGAAACTTTAAAGGAATGACCAAGCCAGTTTCCCTGATTGGGTAAAAGCCTTGGCGGCCATCTTTAATTTATGCATAATCTTTAATGATGTATTTCTCTAATACCATTGAAGTGTTCTATACGAACCTTGGTATACCGCATCGATGTGTCAAGAGACTTGCAATGAATAACCACTTCAGTTCTGAGAGGCGTGAAAGATGGCCGGCCATTTTTAGTTTATGCAAAATCATTAATGGATGTAAAATTTGGTAAACATAATCGATGCATCAAGAGACTTATGATGAATGACAGAACTGGTTTCTCTGATTGGGCAGAAATCTTGGCGGCCATCTTTAATTTATGCAAAAATTTTAATGATATATATCTCTGATACCATTTAAGTGTTCTATATGAAACTTGGTATACAGCATTGATGTATCAAGAGACTCGCAATGAACAACCACATCAGTTCCTCTGAATAACGGGAAGGATAGGCAGCCACCTTTAATTTATGCAAAATCATTAATGATCTCTATCTCTGATACCATTCAGGTGCTCAGCGTAAAATTTGATATACATCATTATTGCATCAAGAGACTTACGATGAATGACAGAACTGGTTTCTCTGATTGGGCGGAAATCTTGGCGACCATTTTAATTTATGCAAAATCATTAATGATCTATATCGGATACCATTTTAGTGCTTCATATGAAACTACAAATCATCGATACATCAAGAAACTTACAATTAATGACAACCAATTTCTCTGATTAGGTGGAAAACTTTATTGCCATCTTTTATTTATGCAAAATCTATACCTCTGGTACTGTTCAAGTGTTTGATGCAAGACTTTGTATTCATCATCAGTACATCAAGAGACTAAAAATGAATGTCCGAACCGTTTTCTCTGATTAGATGGAAACCTTGGAAGCCGTTTTCAATTTATGTAAAATCATTAATGATCTATATATCCTTTGATACTGTTCAAGTGTTCAGTATGCTTGGTATACGTCATAGATACATCAAGAGACAAGTAATCACTGCCGGTTTCTCTGATTGAACGAAAAACTTTGCGGCCATTTCTGATTGCAAGTTTTTTGATAATCTGTATATTTGTCACTTGACTGCTTGATGTTCCTTATATTTTCAAAGTAGTACATGTATGGTTTAAATTGAATAGATTGTGAATGGCTGGCACCCAGAGCCGAGGGATTTTAGATGCGCAGCTTCATATTCCTATCAAAAACTCTATATTACTTGGCTCCCGCTGAAAATCGGAAGACTTTTATTATTGTTCAGATTATTATTAGGGTTCAAAGCAAGAATGGCTTGAAGCCTTTTGTTTTTGTTCAGAATATTTTTGTTCGTCCGCCATATTTTTCGCACGTTATTTGTCAAATTATTTATTATAGTTCTCCAATTCATCCAACATCTCACACTGAGTTTATCACATTTTAATATTTTACAAGCCACTGCTAAAGCATCTTCTGCATTCAAGCAAATCTTTCAGGCTTTTACATATGCATTTTCCATTCATTGTGTACCAATATACACTGACTAAAACTGTCTGGCTGAGGGGTTGTTGCACCTTTTAGGTGCTGCCTCATGTTATCCAAAGAAAATCCCACTTTTGTGTGTACCCTCGCCTGACAGTCATTTAAATTTTCCCGTGATACTTACCTCGGAGGGATATGCAAGTGGGCGCAACATAAGCCCAATGTGATAGGCGATAAATTCAGTGAGTGTCAGCTTAAAAGTTTCCTTTTTCGTTTCGGAAAAAAAAAAAAAATACATTGGCGAGTGGGGACATAATTTCCAGATCAGAAGGTTTGAAATAACTATTCACAATAAATCATGCGCTCCTACCACTTACTATCAGTATATATAGGCCGACTGTCAATAAACAGTTTTGAGTAGGGCACAGTGTGCATGGCTCAGCCTGGTTTAACTATTCTTCACAATTTCCGAGAAATAAGTTTTTTCTTCGGAATCTGTGGGCATAAATATAATTCTGGGAATCAAGCCATTTCTTCACATATAAACAGGCCTATGGCATATACCAAACTGTATAGTGTCTCTATTAAATGCAATTAGGCCTGCTATGTGCAACTCAATAAAACTGATTCATATATTTTGGGTGTTAATCCCGAAACACTTTTTAAAGCGAAATTGCATTTGCCTTTATTTGTACAAAATGATCCCATTACATGTACCTTGTGGGAAGCTCTATGGGGGCTGGAGGCGGGCTCAAATACCGTAGGTTATTCACGTTGAGTACAAATATACCGCATTTGCTTTCAAATTTTTGGGGGTAGGGCGAATGGCTCCAGGCGGTATGACCTATCACGTGGTGGTTAAATAGGAGGAGCTACGGTACACGTGCCAATAATATTAAATTGTCGACATCTCGAAATACACCTCAATTCCAGCCATCTAACGCGGACGAAAAGGCATACTGGAAGCTGGAAAACGTTTATCGGTCTCTTACTCATCACAGACATCAGGAATCCAGGGATTTGAGGTATTCATTGCCGTTATATCTAGTGCGAGCAAACACTTATCATAAAGCGTAGTATCCCCTTTGACAGTTCCTGAGATTATTTAAGCAAGCATAAGGTACGTGAATGTTCAACTGCCCATTATATTTTTTTCTCTACGTCTGATATTTAAACCACATCACGAACAGCACGAATATCAACATCATTGGAAATTGTACTCCAATGAAAAACGCCTTGTGTTTATATAGATATATTTTTGTGAAGCCTTATTTATCAGATACATTCATTTATGCTTACGTTTGCCGGCGGACAAATGTATGTTGTATCCGATGTATCTGTTTACTATTGACGCATATTGGTAATTATGTTAGTAGATTATATATTTTATGTAATGATGGTGTAATGATGGTGTAATGTTGTGTCCAGTTCGTGACCACGATATATCTTCTGCATTTCTTTTTTTTTTTAGGATTGTCACCTTAGATCATTTACAAATCAGCCATGGGTAACACAGTTACCGATTATTACGACACGAGTTCAACCCCGAATACTGAGTTGCCAAATTGGATGTCTTCACTGCCAGATACCATTCCATTGTCCGAAATCTCCATTCCAGGAACACACAACTCCATGAGTTTTCATGGCGGAGACATGGTTCAGACACAATCTTGGTCGCTGTCCTCACAACTCATGGGGGGTATCCGCTTTCTCGACATCCGCTGTAGGCATTTCAGGAATGGTTTAGCGATACACCATGAATCGGTGTATCAACAGTGTACTTTTACGGACGTTCTCAGAGATTCAGTTAACTTCCTGGACCGTTTCCCTACAGAAACTATATTGATGCGAATAAAAAAAGAATATGAAGCCGCTGAAAACAGCGATTCCATGCTCGAATCTTTTAAAAGATATTTGAGCAAATATTCTGGGAATAGATTCTGGATTTCCAACAGAATCCCAACGCTTCGGGAATCACGCGGTAAAATTGTGATTCTGCAGAATTTTCCGGGAGCAAACACCGGCATCAACTATTCAAGCCTGGATATAGACGACAAGTGGCAGGTCCCGACTATACTTCCTGGCTCCATCGCGGAGAAGTGGGGTTTTGTCAAAAGTCACCTTGAAGCTGCGAGAATGGGAGATCGGGCTGGAATGTACCTGACCTTTGCCAGCGGTGCGAGTAGCGGAGCCTATCCATACTCGGTTGCCTATCGTGTTAACTCTGAACTGTATGAGTTTTTGAAAGGAAATGATCGAAGGAGGTTAGGGATTATTGCCATGGATTTTCCTGGTTGTTCTCTAATCCAACAAATCATTGAACGGAATAATTGACGTGTGAAAATGTTCTAATCGTTTTCATTCTCTTTCTTTCATTGTTAAATGACCATATTGTTAAAAATCTAAGTAGAGCTCGAGTTACATCACCTTGTGAAAGAGTACCGATATAATACGTTATTGTGTCACGATAATCATATAGCTGTTATATATCTAAGTGATGAGTTTTACGGAACAGGATTTATTATTGGGTTATAATGCTGTATTTATAATTGATCTCATGATATTCTACCACACATAAATGTTCGTGGTTGCGACAATAAACCCCATCCCTTTTCAGCTCTTTCGACATTTCAGGAGTTATTTCAGCGCTGCAAATGCAACAATGATAGCGTATTAAGCCTACCAGACCGGGAAGGGGGGCGGGGGAGGGGCATTATGTCAACCACCGTACCATGCTATCTTTTGGACGACAAAAATCTTGAGAACTGATACTCTGTGACTGTGTAGTTTTCCGTCGTGTAACGTGTATCAACGGGTTGTGTCTATAGACGGGTCGCAGCAGCCGTGAGGCTTGAGACGCCCTGCTATAATTACCTAATTACCTGTGAGGGTGAAGCAGACTGGTGAGCCGACAGAGTTAGAGTCGGGCTCCGACGACTGGGGATGAAGAAGACGTATGGGCCGCCACATCCGAGGAGTGGCGCCAACGACTGGGGTGTTATATATTGGGTGAGGGTTACAGCCGTAACGTTCCAACGACGGAAGAAGACGATTAAGAGCAGCCATTTCCGTGATACGGGCTACAACAACAGAGGGTGTTGTATTGGGTGAGTGTCATCACCGTGACACTCCGTCGACTTGCCTACAGACAGGTCGCGACCGACTGAGACCCGGTCGCAAAAAGTTCGCAACCGGGTCGCAGTTACAGTTATCGTGTGGGGGAAAAGGGCCAGCAACCAGGCCGCCCTTTATTACGCGAAGAGAAGAGAAGGGCCAGCAACCAGATCGCCATCATTTGCGACGCGTATCCATAGATGTATATACTATAACTGTCCATTAACTGTAAATTATATGCACACCCTCTCTTGTATTATTTGAAACAGAACGGTAAAATTATATGATTACACTCTCGTGATATTTGTACATAACAACAAGTTTATTTGCAAACACACTCCTAGTGCCTGTAACTATACGTAAATACTATTCTTCTGCATAACGTTACATCTCCTTAGACACTCTGTCTAAGCCACGCGGTTCTATCCTATTATTTGTAATCGCGTATACTATTTGTGCAGAATATACCATAATATAACAATAACATGATTTTTGAGGGCGTTATGCTTTTTTATTGGCCCGACATCAATAATTAGCAGCCCAACATAGTCATTAGCGGCCCAAGGGCCCGAAGGGCCCGAGGGCCGCTATGACTATGGCGGGCTGCTAATTATTGATGGAGGGCCAATAAAAAAGTATAATGTCCCGAAAAAAATCATGTTATTACTATTATTACCAGTTTCAAAACAAGCTTCAATGAAAACAACAACGAGGATATCATCCTGTATGATGAAATAAACATTTAATTCAACCAGAATTGAAATTCACATGTCGTAACTGTTATCACTGTGAAAGGACATCAGAGAGTGATCTCTTCTTGTTGTCGTCTGCTAAAGCATTACATCACCATGGTAAGCGCGAGTCATCGATCTTACGTCACTGTGTCAAAGGTCAGGTAGCGGGCCGATATTCGGCTGCAGCTCATCGGTCTGATATGAGGTTTTATGACACGCCGAAATTAGGGATATCCTGTCATGATTAAGCTTTGACAGCTTTTCTCACACTGTAAATTTCATGTAACCTTAAATGAATGTGAAGCAATAAGTCCACATTTGTAAATATTGAGCGAGTGAGTTTACCCACTGAATTTGTAGGAAACTGTTCTAGCGTTTTATATTGCTACGCCAGTGATACGGCCGTGTACATATGTAAAGAAATGTGGAATCTTTGAATAATTGGCCTTGTATGTTCATATCTTCAGCAGCGTGAAATAACCAGTCACGAAATCTTGGTTCGCATCTACCGCTATGGTTTAGCGAAGTGAAAGTAGTTGGTGTCGTCTTACACGAATGACAAAGTAAGGTGGTATAGCACCGATTGACTGATCGGTTTTGGTTATGTATTCAAGTTCTCGTTTATAAGTCGAATGCTCCAGGCTCTGTTCATACATTTTCTCACTCGACAACGGGCAGGACAGAGGTCCTTGCAGCTAACTGAATAGCACGATAGTGCAGGAAAAATGCCTGAAAATTTAGGCGGCACAGAGGTGCCATAGGAATGCACAAAAGTGCAGGGAAGACGTCTGAAAATTAGGCACGGTGGTGCAATGAGAATGTACGAGCGTATATTCTGGAGATAAAATTTACGTCTATACATTGAGGTAAGATGTGATATATACATCGATTTATGCAATTTTATGTTATCGAGTGACACATTGGCGTTGATAGATTTGATATATATGTATAGTGATATAGTACAATGGTATTGATACATGTACTAGCATATATAAAGTGATACATGTAGTATATATATATGCATTCTCAAAGGAGATAAATTGACGCTACTTAAACAACTGAATTATTATTCCAGTGCTAAAATCCGGACGTGTAGATTTCACCTGACATTCACAACCTGGCGATACCGATTCCATGGTTTACTCCAGCAACTGAGCAGGGTTTCATCTTCTGGGATAAACTACGTCAACAACAGCAACTGTTCGGCTTCAAGAGTCGTCTGATCAATGATAGTGCGTCAACGACGTCGTGGACAGTTAGTGACGTCACTCACTACATCAACAGGACTGTTCGGTTTCCGGATACGTTTTATATTCCGCCAGTCTACCTACAGTGTTTGTTTGACATAGGATATTGGTGGCTACAGCATCGGCGATAATGGTGTATTGGTAAACATGCAGGCAATCCTAATATAGGACATACACATATACAAGTACTTTACTACTGACTTTGTATGCCTATCAGGGAATTCTTCTGTTTCATTGATTCATAGAAGATTCATCCTGAGTAAAGTTAATTGAGAACATAGAACTGATGAATATGAATTGGTACTGGTACATGGTATAGCAGAGTTAAGCTTAAATACATCTATTTATTCACCGGTGGATAGTTGTGTACACTGTATTAAGATCAGATTGATCTACTTATTATTTATTAAAGTTTAAATTTATTGCACTTTGATCTTGTCTGGGTTTAATCGTGACATATCCTACAGAGAACGTCCCGGTAACTGGTAATAATATACCTTTACATCAGCGCCAGTCATCCTTGTAGGGTTGTGATCTTCTCTTCTAACCACGATATTCTACTAATGAATGGGCTATCTACGGTGACGGCATGAAGGCCAGTGGGCAATATACAGATATTGCATGCTGTGAGGTGTGATATCACGATTTGTCAGCTCGAGAAAGGTGATGTTCAACGAGTGCGGAGCACGAGTTGAACATCACCTTCGAGTGACTGATATCACACCACACAGCATGCAATATCTGTTTTATTATACCGAAAAATCTCATAAACAATACAAATGGGTGTACAGTGTAAAGAGAAAATGTACACGCCATCGAGATGTACACGAGATGTACACGCCATCGTGATTACAGCGGAATGACAGCACAACATTCGACAATGCTACCCACTGTAACTGGTAGATTTGGAAAAGTCGATAAATCTGAACGCTTGTGTCAAAAATGTTCTCTGCATGTTGTAGGTGATGAATATCATTTCGTACTTGTTTGTCTGTTCTTCGTCAATTTAAGGTCTGATTGTAGTCCAGCCCATTTTTGGAGCAAACCTTCTAGAGAGAAATTCAAGTCATTGCTATGTACACAAAGGATAGCTCTTCTTTGTAAACTAGTTAACTTTATTCAAAGGGGCTTAAAATATTATGCTTATACCCCTTCTCACTAATTCCCAGTTTGTAATGTTTATTACTTTTTATTGTATATGGGTAGTTATCTCCCATATTATTCTGTATAAACTGTAGTTTCAGAGTTACATCCCATGTGATGACATCTGATAATTGCCGTCCGCATATGATGTTACTAATATCTATATATCTTGTATGAGATTCAGAGAATAAACCATCAATCAATCAATAAATCAATCTACGAAAGAGTCTGTTCACGGGCGATAACTGTGCGAGACCGTGTGACATTGCGTCTGCCGTGTGACGCCAGTGCGTGATCGGGTGATATCGGCGCGAGATCGTGGGACATCACGTTGACGAGGTGTTTTTTCATAAGACATCGAGAATTGCGGAATATCACGTGATGGTGTCTCAAACAATTAAAATGAACGAATACACCGTGAGGTATGATAATCCCGGTTATTGATTCGTTTTTTCGTAAACGCCACAACTGGTCCTGCTCGTACACGTTACATTATCAAACTAGGGTCATCCTGAGCCTATTTTCACCTTGAAATCCCTACAACAATGCTTTAGCTGTGAATGTAAAACTATTCAAGATGACCAGCCCTTTGACGTCATTGTATAGGAAAATACGTTTATAACCTGAATTTTGGGCGGGCTTTTCGATTTTGTTATCTTTGTAATTTTCCTCACGCAAACTGTGTAATAACTTTAAAATAATTATCTGGTATGAATGAAAATAGTTTGTGGGGCATATTTACGATAAAAGGGAAACATTTTAGACTCAAAATGGCCACAACGTGATAAGCTCTTGAATTTAAAAGACAGAAGTTATTAATGTTGCTTACCCCGAGAGCACGACGATCGTTTAAGGGACAGACTCCTCCGCCCTACCCCAGGTCAGATCTTCCGGAATTTCAACTTCTTCTGGTATTGTTTTTGGTTCTATAAGAATATTTTACATCCTACGAGAAGTTCGACTAAAGGGGTTGTTGTCGAGGTTATTACAGTACCCAACTGTATAATTCTATTTCTAAGAGGAAATACAAGAAAACTTATTGATGCAGATGCATCAATGCCGACGAAAACGTTTGTAGCTTATAATCTGCGTATTACAAGCCGATTACGTGTGCAACTGGTGAATACAGGTCACGATACACCATTATGGTTAACAAAACGTCGATTTGTTTGTTTTCTTTAAAGGTTTGACTAATGAAGTTCGCGCAAGGACCCATCTGGAAAGTGTGGGGTTAGCCGGAAGTTAAGTGCTTGCTGGCAAAATGTGCACATGAACCGCATGTCCAACTAGGACTTTGAAAGTAATGTTCTCTGGTTGAGGTATTAAGTCACTGCATATAGCCTGATGTAAGAGTTCGTGCTGTGGCATTATATGGGGCCCATCATCAAGCCACTATTTCTTTTAATTGATGTGTGTCATTGTAAATTAAGCCTAGATCGACTTTCTCTACACATCAATCCGATCCGCGTGTTTTACTGTTTCGAGTTTTTAGTACATGTAACTCCCAGTTAAATGTCAAACATTTTGCTGCAGACGAACAGGTGAATAACTTGATCATGTATGGTCATCGATTTGGTCTCTCAGCCATAATAAAATAGTACTAAAGGACATTTATTCGATGAATTCATTATAACAGAATTAATATTAATGTGTTAACCACGAACGGGTGATACAATCCTGTCGTTTTACGATACGGAACTAGTTGGATCACTCCACGGCACGTCTGTGAAGTATGGCTCGAGAAAACACCTGTTACTCGTCCAATATCAAGATGGCCGCTCCCATGTTTACTGAATTCAGATATCCGGCGGCGATGAAATCAGTGGTTAAACATTATCCTGTTTGTGCTTATATCAAAAAAATGAATTGATTCCGGCGGGCAAGTGATTTCGACTTAACAAAAATGCCAGCATATGTTTCAAGGAAGTATCTTTTCAATGGAGATGTGATCTTGGCCCTGTGTTTGTCAAGGTGTAAATTGGATCAGCATATACGTTAATTCAATACTTAACTTAATTCAAAGAAATATAACAAAATATTGCGGTTAAAAATAGTGAAGAGTATTTTATTTCAGATCACATAATTATTTTCAAAACATTCGGCCAAAAAATTCTTTAAAAAACTAGAAAAATGACGCCACTATGACGTTTCCGGAGCGACTATCTTGAATATTTTTTTATACGGATGGAAGGTCATTGTTGAATTAATATCAATTAGTTATTCCCATCCAAAATGATAAATAAATAGAGATAGTTAGTGGCTCGAATCAGTTCCATCAATTGATGTAGATGACCGCTATATTTCACATCCATATCCAAAGTAAAATATTATACTTTACTATAGTTCTTTCTTCAATTTCCTTGAATGGACAGGTGCGCTATAAACTCAGACGTCTGTTGATAAGCTTAGTAGCATTTCATACCCCGTCTAAAGTGGATTTCTTCATTATGACAGCGGCAACAGAAACAACTTGTACGATAATTTTCTGTAAAAATAAAACTTCTCTGTCGCTTTCAAATGAGGTTTTGTTGTTTGCTTCTCGGGCAATAAATATCTCTAATCGTGTTGATCCACTGATAAGCTTGGCATAATGCAGAAGCAAAGTAACTCCGAATAAACTTAATAAACGCATGGTGACAGTCTCAATATTTCGACAAAATTTTATTTGTCATCTTCAGGATGTGATTTAACAGCAGTTACAGGCTCTTATATACAAAACGACTAACAAAGACTGAAATGGTTCGATACACAAAATTAGAAATTTATTATTTTGGTATTTTGTTTCCAATTTCAATTTTTATATATTTTATTCCATCAATCACTGTTTAGATAAGATAATACAACTATCCAGCATTTCTGTGGTGTGTGTATTTCTTGTCTTGTTAATTAATAGCCTAATATAGTTCGCCCATATAGTTCAGCATTTCCCGTTCTGTAACTATCCAATTCTCTATATCTTATTTCCGATTTCAATCTTAGGTACCTTTGTTACGTTTCTCTAATCAACTTAATACATTTTTTCTAATCTCTGTTTCACTTGTGTTTATTCCCCTGATTGACATTTCTGCTGCCACTCTATACACATTCACACACCTCAATAAATCACCACCCGTATCTATTATCCTTATCAAACTATTGCCATTTCGATTGTGTATTGTCAGGCCTATTTGGTGTGTGTATTCCTTGTCTTGTCTATTTGCCACTCATGTTTACCTTAATTGTTATGTTCACATATTATCTGATTGGCTATTGCCCTCTAATTTTGTGTATCGAACCATTTCAGTCTTTGTTAGTCGTTTTGTATATAAGAGCCTGTAACTGCTGTTAAATCACATCCTGAAGATGACAAATAAAATTTTGTCGAAATATTGAGACTGTCCCCATGCGTTTATTAAGTTTATTCGGAGTTACTTTGCTTCTGCGAAATATCTCTAACCAATCAGTGTATTCAACAGGCACGATTTGCGCCTACCAAGAATCGATTGATGACCCCGAATGATAATAAAGTGATATTATTATGGTGAAATAGTTTTCGATAACAAAAACAAACATATCACGAGTCTGCCAACTAGGCTTTTCTTGCGCCCTGTGTCAATAAAAAGCCATTTTGGTCCGGATAACATCGAGAAAACTATTTACACTCTTAATCATATCGGTCAAAATTATGCGGATCCAAATAACCAACTAATATTTCGTGTTCACCTTAAATTATACGGGTCATATTTACGCGGGTCAAATTAACCCACCAAAATTTGCCGGTGTCATGGATAAGAATGTCCCCAGTGTGGAGAAAAAAGTGTCCTAGCTGGGTTAGAAGACACTCTTAGCCAGCGGATATTCTTGGCCTCCACACCGGTTCAAAATGATCTAGATAAAGGACCACGTATGTTTAGGTGGATAAGGTGCGGTAGAGGTGCCAAAAACAAAATATTACATATACCGCTATACAAGAAATTGTTCAGTTGGCATGAAGTACAATATTATATTGTATACTCAGAAAGGTTTCAATGCACTGAGTCTCATCATTCTCGAATAACAGGGCCGTGCAAAATCGTCAATTTTGAGGCGAAAACATCTCATATTTCTTTCTATAAACATATGAAGATAAACGATAACCAGAACCAGCTCGAGACGGCATACTTGCTGTTCAAATGCATAGTAGTAGACTAAATCTGGTTTTGGTTATCGATTATCTTCGTATGTTTACAGGGAACAATAGAAATGATTTCACCTCAGAATCAACTATTTTGCACAAATGCACTACTTTACGGCCTTGTTACTTGAAAATCATGAGACTCAGTGCCTTAAAATTTTTCTGAGTATATACAATATAATAATTTACTCTATGCCAATTAAACAATTTCTTGTGGTGGAAGTATTTTATTTTGGTACTTCTTTTGGTACCGCCATGATGACGTCACAATGACTTAATTATAAAAAAAAATTTGGGAGGATTTTTCGGGCAGAATTTTTTTTATTCATGCGTTCTCTTCGGAAAAGCTGCATGATAAGTTGGTAAATAATAAGCTGATATGAAATAAAATAGGTCTTATCCACTTTTCCGTGCAGAAAAGGGAACTTTTTGAAGAAATCTGACGAAAATATCGCTTTTCTGTTACCACACATGGCCGCCATTTTGAATTTACCCATGATCCTCTGGTTGCGGGGTCATGCAAATAGGCACAAAATGGTCCCAATATAAGTCGGGGAGATTCAGCTCTCTATTATATGTCGTTCCGGAGATAGGAGATAAAAAACAACAATTGGGATGTGGTGCGGAAATCGCTCCCCGTGCCCCTCCCATCCATATATTTCACCTTAAAATTGACACAATGATCGTAGATATTACGGTACCACTGGGCCTCATCACCCCTTACCAGGTCATCGCGGTTGATTCCCTTCAGTATCAAGCTGGCATAGTTTTATTCTAAACAGAATATTTATCTATGTCAATAATCTTGAGTGTGGCCTCAATTTCTACGATCTCTATACATGACGAGATTTATGTCTGTCATAAATTAATTTTTATCTCTTCCATGAAATTCATATTATCATTACGGTCACTGGAATTTTGTCGACTATTTTTGGAAATCCCACTCACGTTGAAAGTGGCCATATATTTGTGAAACTGTGTAGATCATTACTTTCTGTATGTAGCCAGAAACGGGTACATTCTGTGCACTTGTGACCAATATACTCATATAATATAAAGTCATATAATATAAAATCTTAGGATATAGAACAAATTATTGTGTATTAAATTCTTTAACAATTGTTTAAGATATTGTTTTAACATTGTCCAACTATTATTCTGATAAATTTGTGTTACAAGCGTTCGATCAGGCATTCAGCTACGAGTCGTCGTTCATAGGGAGTGTCAGCGTCCATAATCCAACTCTCCTAGAGGCACCTCCATCCCCATGTGAAATTACCGCTTTCTTCTGATATCATGATATTTTGGATGTTGTCTAATGAATGACGTGCGTTCCTTTAACTCCACTCTCTTTATTACCATGTTTGATGTAGATGAAGTTGAATCTCGAAATGGATCCTGATAAATACACATAATAATTAAAAAAATGGCTTGCACACTTTTATCCAACGAAAGGCAAGCAAACAATGTGAAGACAAACATAGGAAATAACAGTCACTTTATGGTAAAACCACATGGCCGAGTAGTATAGTCTCCGCATTTAAACTCAACTTGACCTACTTATTTGTTCCCCCGGGTAAAATTTCAAGGGGTTGGTCACGTGGCGATCACGTGATCAAGGCATGTCCTCACTTGTTCTGGGCTAAGGGTGGTCATGTGGCGATCACGTGATCAAGGCATGTCCTGACTTGTTCTGGGCTGGGGGTGATCACGCGGCGATAACGTGATCAAGGCATGTCCTGACTTGTTCTGGGCTGGGGGTTGTCACGTGCCGAACACCTGGCTCCCCGAAGGACGGCGTCCGCGCGTACTATTACATCCGGGTACATCCGAGTCCTTGACGTCCGCGCGTCCATCCAGGTACATCCGCGCCCTCCATTCGGGTCCTTTTACATCCGGGTCCTTTCACATCCGCGTACATCTGCACGTGCATCCGGGTACTATTACATCCGGGTTCTTGACGTGCGCGCGTCCATCTGGGTACTTCTATGTAGCTGTATAAAAGTGGCATGGTCTATAAAACACGTCTCTCTGCGCCCCACACCTTCATTTCTACGGTTGCATAGCCATGACGGAGACCCAGCCCTATGCCACTCGCATTTTACAGCATGCGACCGTGGTTAATTCACTCACGGGTTACCGAGCAGTGGTTCGGTCCATGTTTGCAGATAGCGACGACAACGAGGAGCGACGCCAGATCCTGAAAGAGTTCACAGAAGCGGTCCTCGACAGAGTGCACTCGATGGAGAGGTGTGCTATCACTCACCACTACTGGACTATGACAGCCATCCTTGATGCCCGGGCTATGGGCTACGAGCGCTCACGCCGGAACCAGCGACCGCTGGTTGGCCTAGTCATGGTCCTTGCCCTATTGACCCTGGCGCTGCGGCATTGACAGTGGGACCTCACCATAAATACGAAAGACAGTCACAGTGTGCGTCATTCACCCTTCGTCATTGGGTCAACCATGTCACCAAGAGACCTGTCCATAAATACGAGAGACAGTCAGCGTGTGTGTCATTCACCGTTCGTCATTGGGTCAAGCATGTCACCTGTCCTACGAGCCATCCTTCCCCTTACACCCCGGGTGGGGTTACACGTCTATGAAGATAAAGTCACCCTCGTGGAAGACCAGGATGTCTGTGGGTCGGGTCCGGTGTCCACATCGACTACGGTTACGCTACACCGTGACGGCTGGACCAAATTCAAACGGTGTTGAGCGGTGAGCTCGACGGAAACCTCATCCACATCGAGAACGCCAACTACGTACACCGTGAACCCTTCTTTGCACGTCTGGGGCGTTACCACGATCCTACGCAAAGCTTCACTCTAGACCCCGATATTTGGACGGCCTTGGAGAAAGTGGTGCCTATTGTGGACCAGCTGTTTACACCGGACGAGCGGTCATCAGACGAGTTGGACTGGTCTCGTGCTGTTGAGGACGCGCTGGCTGAATCCAATGAACAAATGTCTAGCAATGAGGCGGAGCCAGACGACGAGGCTATAGACTATCCGGCTAGACTCAGTCAACCAACACAACGGTGGTAGAAACTTCGACCTCGTTATAAATAAGCGATACTCTCCGGGTCCATCATCATTTTGTCACCATGAAGCGCTGGGAGAAGGTGTTGGATAACTTATACTACAGTCCCGACAGTCCGGCTGCGTATAGTGCATTGTCGGCTCTCTATGGAGCGGCCAAACCCCAGGGGATATAACGTGCCCAAGTCCGAGATTGGTTGAGACAACAAGACACCTATACCTTACATCGAGCTGCCCGTCGCCATTTTCTACGGAACCGGATCATCGTGGGAGGACTAGATGCCCAATGGCAAGCGGATTTGGTCGATATGAGTGCCTTTGCCAAACACAACGATGGGAATCGGTATATCTTGACGTGCATCGATATCCTGTCAAAGTATGCGTGGGTGGTACCCATCCGCACGAAAACGGGGGCGAATTTCATAGCGGCGTTCAAGGACATCTTCAAGACTGGGCGCAAACCCTTGTATTTGCAAACCGACGAAGGCACGGAATTCCTCAACCGACCGTTCCAAACCTTTCTCAAGAAACAGAAGGTGTTTTTCTTCCATACGTACAACGAGACCAAGGCTTCCGTGGTGGAAAGGTTCAACAGGACATTCAAAGGCCGCATGTATTTCACCTATAAGAATACAAGACGGTACCTCGATGTTCTTCCGAAACTTGTGAGTGGTTACAATCGAGCCTATCACCGGAGTATACGGAGAGCCCCCATTACCGTGACCCAACGAAATGAAGCCCAAGTCCGGCGTGTCTTGTACCCCATACAATCGCAACGAGCACCGAAGGAGATGTTCAAGGTCGGGGACCCTGTACGGATCAGTAAAGTCAAGGGCAAGTTCGAGAAAAGTTACTTACCTAACTGGAGCGATGAGCACTTCCTGATTAAACGGCGCCTACCCCGACAACAGCGAGTCTATGAACTGAAAGATCTTCAAGGGGAACCGTTGCAAGGGACGTTTTACGAGATGGAATTACAGCCTGTAGTAAAAACAAAGCAAGACTACTACACGGTGGAGTAGATTTTGAAAACCGAACGTCGACGTGGCAAACTGTTTCATTTCGTCAAATGGCAAGGCTGGCCCAGTTCCTTCAATTCCTGGGTCGCGGCCAACCAGGTGAAACGACTATAAAACCAGACACCACAGCCATCATCCTTCATTCCACGTTCGACCATGAACACGGTGCAACCGTCTCTGAACACAGCGTCTCCCAAAACGCGCAAAGCGCAAGTGGGCTTTGTGGCCATAGTGCTAACCCTGCTGAAGGTGTTGTACGGAGGTGTGTTTTACGACGTAGCCTATCTCAGCACTCTACTCAACCAGCCTAGAACTCCAGCCGCCAGTCAAACCAGTCTACAGAGAGCACCAGTCAACCCCGTATCGAGCCCAGTCACCACTACACCCTGTGTACAAGCCACATCGACCTCCACACCAAGTATACAGTCAACACCGAGCTCCACACCGAGCTCCACACCAAGTACGTCTGAATACCCACCGGATGTCATCCCTCACAGTGAACAGACAACGGCGACCGACGTTGTACCCACCACTCCAGTTCACTCGTACCAAATTTACAAGAGCGGGTTACCACGACAGCGGATACACCTCGAACCATGGACCCTCGATGGCAGCATCCCTTCATTTGCGTCATCGCAGGACCGACGGGTTCCAGCAAAACGCACTTCGTCAGGAAGCTCCTTGAACACACCGACAGCATGATCACCCCACCCATTGCCCGAGTCGTGTGGTGTTACGGAGAATGGCAGGCAGCGTATGCAGCAATGCCCTACATCACGTTCGTGGAAGGGCTACCCAACCTGACCGATTTGGAACCGGACACCTAGTGGTTCTGGATGATCTGATGGCGGAGACGGACAGTCGGGTCACCCAACTCTTTACCAAAGGCAGCCATCATCGACGGCTCAGCATCATCTACATTGTGCAGAATCTCTTAAGTAAAAACAAAGAACATCGGAACATCAGCTTAAATGCCCACTACATGGTGGTCTTCAAGAACCCGAGAGATATCACTCGACTGCTGCACCTGGCGAGACAGATGTATCCCGGCCGCACTGCGTTTGCGTTGGAAGCCTTTAAAGATGCGACAACCCCTCAGCATGGGTATATGCTCTTCGACCTGAAGCAAGCCACCCCCGATCACCTTCGACTACGCACCGGAATCTTTCCCGGAGACAAAAATAATGTAAACACACCCACAGTGGCTCCCCCAGCTGGGGTGTGTGTGTTTTGATGATGGGGATAATAAAAGAATTAATACCACATCATGGTTGATTTTTGCCTCTGTTCTCTGAGATAGATAAAAAGGGCAGGGTTGTGGGTTCTAGCATTAGTTGTACATGGTGTCTGCGCGAGTACGGAAGGACGCCCCGACGCTCCGTGTATTGAAGACGGCCCCACCCGAGTTGGTTCGAACCATTGTACGCGGTGCAGACCCCGCTCTCGTGTGCTGTCTGTGTGAGATTGGACTCAATATCTTAAAAGGCAACGTACCACTGACTCCGGCTCAGAAGGCGAAGTTGGCCAAGCATAAGACAGGTCTGCCAACCCTAGTCCAGAAGCGAGTTTCTCAAACACAAAAGGAAAAGGTGTTACAGAAAGGCGGCTTTCACGGGGCCATCTTAGCACCGTTGGCCGCTTCCGTGTTGGGTCCAGTATTGGGTGGACTCTTCGGCCGAGAATGAACCACACGAAAAAAATGGTCCTCGTCGAACCCCGGCTCCTTCGAAACCTCCAATCACCGTACCCCGTACCTTCTACGGTGAAGACGATAAACACCCTCGATGCGTCATATCTTACAAAGACCGGGGTTAAGCGAGAGTGAGAAAGTACAACAGTACAATGAGACGCTTCAACGGTACATGACGTTCATGGACCAATACAAAACCCTCTCCACCCCAGCAGCACCACCACCACCATCACGCGACACACCACCGATCTCAGCACCGCTCCAACAGCCCTCGTGACCAGGGGTACCACCCACAGCCCCACAGTGGATCGAAGACGAAGTCCTGAAGAGTGTACCTGCATCGTTCAAGAAACAAGCTGGCCTGGTATTACAACGAATGAAACAGAATCCTAACATGACTTGGAATGATAAAGGTGAACTCCTGGTACAGAATCAGGTGGTCCCCGGGACCCACATGACGGATTTAGTGAATGACCAGATGCGTCAACGCAGGTCGCACACGAATCCTCGAGGATGGGAGGTCTTCGCTCAAGGCTTGAAAGACATGCATGTACCACAGGAATTGGTGGGGAATCCCGAGCGCTGGGCCTTTATGCAATCGCCCAGTCGTGCACGACGACTCTCACCACACCACGACTGGGAACCGGAGTCACCCCCCCAAAACACCACCACGACGGGCACCTACTTTTTCACCCCTTTTACCAGGCCACCCCCTGCAACCACCAAGATCTAAGTCACCGCGACCATCACGACGATTAGCGCCCAAGGGCTGGGAGAAGTATTAAACCCGGGAGCAGCAGCAGGAAAGCTCAGTCGTCATGTTTTACCTCACCCTACCCAGTAACAGTTCGGCTGATGTGTTTCCTGACAACACCTTGACCAAGTACGTGACCCAGTTACCGCAACCATTGCATTTACCTGGACGCTGGGAATGTGGACTCGTGGATATCCAATACCCTTGCTCGTGGTACAACGTGCGAGGTGGTGAAGTGTGGTACGAGGTGACCTACGAAAGACAAGAAACCCGACTCACCCTACCCGAAGGCCAATACGATACTCCCAAGGAGTTCATGGGTGGACTGAGAAGTCTGATGCATTATAAGTCTCTACGGGACGTCACGAATACTTCACAACCCATAAAAACTTTCCGCTTCAAAAATCATGTGGACTTCGATTACAACGCACACAACGACAAGGCCAGTCTCACGCTCAGCCCCAACGTGAGTGTTGAACTCAGTCCTACCCTACAGCAAATGCTGTGTCTCAATCTACAGGGGTACGCTGGCCCCACCGGCGAGAGAGCCCACATCCCGATGGACATGCGTGGTGGTATGTATGGCCTGTACATCTACTCGGACGTGGTCGATGCACACATTGTCGGAGACAGCAACGTACCTCTACTGCGCGTCTGCCCGGTGAAAGGCAAGTATGGAGCTCAAGTCACCCACAGTTTCAGGCATATCGTGTATCTACCGGTCAGTCAGACCGATATTAGCTCCATCGTCATCGATATAAGAGACGACACCGGTCAACCGATTGCATTCGAGCGTGGGAAAGTGGTGCTGACACTTCATTTCCGTCAAGTCCAAGCGGTTCACTTTGCATAACGAAGGTGCCTTATCAATGCCATACAGCCAGTTACGTCGATCATTACACCAAACAGGCCGGGGGTAGCTTTCCTGTCTTTGCAGGTACACGCATGCAACGAGGACATGGGCTAGGGAACATACTCGGGAGCATCGTCAAAACGTTCCTCCCCTTGGTGACGCGTGAGGTCAAAGCGATCGGCAAACAAGCGGTACGCAGTGGACTGCAAGTCGCGGGTGATGTCTTGGGCGTTGCGGCACCCAAAGAACCATTGAAACGTCGAGTCAAAGAAGCAGGAGGCGTCTTGGTCGCTAAAGCACAACGCACCGTAGGGAATAAAAGACCTGCACCACCGTGACCACGCACCAGTCGACGACCGACCCAGCGACGACGCACATCGAAGACCCAGGATATCTTTTCTTGAAGATGGCTTTCATCCATGACGAGTCGTGTCCTTCTACCAACAGTGAATTTGATTTATGGACCGTACCACCTACTCAGACCAGTGCCGAAGAGGGTCAATGGGTGGAACATCTGCCCCTTTCCAGCATTACAGCCACAGGCCCTATTGAATTCACCATCACCAACGCAGATACGACCTACCTGAATTTAGCCCATACGTACCTATATGTGAAAGCTAAAATCACCAATAAAGATGGGTCTGTCCTCAAAGCAGATGCACCCGTGGGTCCAGTGAATCTCTGGCTTCATTCGCTATTCCAGCAAGTGAATATAGCCCTCAGTGATAAACTGGTGAGCGCCTCAACGAACACGTACCCGTACCGAGCCTACATCGAAACACTGTTATCCAACGGGCGTGACGCTACAAAGTCGTATTTGACAGCCCCGTTGTTCTACCGAGATACCCCAGGCAAGATGGAAGCGAGTCCTGATAATGACGGCTACACGGAGAGAGGATTTCACAGCAGAGAGTCAATCGGCCGATATGATGGGACGTCTGCATGCGGACTTATTCATGCAGGACCGATACCTCTTGAATGGAGTACCTGTCAAAATACGACTAGTGCGCGCGCAACGCCTGCGTTTGCCTTGATGGCCCCGAGTGAGGACCTCGAGTATAACATTGTCATCCAAGAGGCAAGTCTGTTTGTACGCAAAGTGAAACCGAAACCAGGTGTACAGTTGGGGCACATCAGAGCCTTGGAGAAAAAACCAGCCCAGTACCCGATTCGGCGAGTACAGACTGTCATAGTATTACAGTATAAAGTTAGACACTGAGGATATTTCTAGAATGATAGACCTGAGGCAAATATGTTTACGTTCTGTTGTATTCATGGAATTTTCTCGTAATCGTGACCGATTTATCGTAAGTGAATTATGTGAGTTATCTGACTAGTGTTTTCTAGAAGATTCTATGATTGCAGATGGCTGTTCTGCGTACTGCCCGTATGACCCTGAGGAGTTTGTGCATAGCGCCATCTATACATACGTCGGGAGCCCCGTATGACCTGTGCGGAGCGCCATCTGTACATATAGATCTTCATTGTATTCAATATTAAACATTCTTGAAGTTTCTGGAATGAGAAAGTACTTGTTTATCTGGGCTTAATTATGTCGAACTTTCTCGTATTTGTTGTAATCGTATCTGGGTTACATCTTACGTCATTGTTGTACCGATGGAAATTTCTAGATCTGATAGAATAATCTCGAATGCCCCAATAGAGTATAAACTGCTCGAAGTTTAGTGATCGGGGAGGAGATTCGAACGACTTACGTGGGTGCATCATCATTATTACTATTGACTAACATTTGCCTGAGATAACTGACTGCTGGATTATATATTCCTGTTGGCTGTGTTCGACCGCTGTGTATTATCTACGTGATTGAACTGACGAAAACTGGACAACAGCTGAGCGTTATTGACTGTGGAAATACAGGAACGCGATTTCACCACGGACTGTATAGAGATTAGCACGTTGATACGAACTCTGAGAGATATACCGGTATAACATTGAACAGTAAGATTTTATTTGACCTTTATTTGCTGTATTGACCTAACTTAATTTGTATATGATTTTAGTATTGTAAATAAATAGTTGATTATTGATTCTCGACTTTTTTCGCGTTTTTCTATTATCGTTTAGACGTAACAGAAATTGGGGGCCTGTCCGGGAGCTTTGTTTACATTCCAGCTTTGCAACATAGTTCTAAATTGATACATTGTCTGAATTTGTGAAGTCGAGGAGTAGTATATTATCAGTATGTCATTTGACCCAGCTCAATTTGCTTCAAAGCCTGGTGAGGAGGAATTTGACGAACTACGCAAAGAGGATTTGTTCGCGCTGTGTAAATTCCTACAAATTAAAGTTAAAACATCTTGAAGAAAGCAAGAAATTAAGAAACTCATTATTAAACATTTTGTTAGCAAACAAATTTGGGATGAAAGTGATTTTGATTCAACTGAGGAAACAGCTGATTATTTGGAAATAAAGAAATTAGAATTACAAAATCAGCTGGAATTAAAGAAATTAGAATTAGAAAGAGGGAAGGAGGAAAGACAGTTTCAGTTAGAGAGAGAAAGAGAAGAGAAAGAAAGACAGTTTCAGTTAGAGAGAGTAAAGTTAGAAAAAGAGGAAAGAGAGAAAGAGAAAGAAAGACAGTTTCAGTTAGAAATAAAACATTTGAAATTACAGTCGCGAACAGATCCTCCTGCAGGTGCACCTGTACAATCACAATCAAAATTTGATGCAGCTCGACAAATACGTCTCGTCCCACCATTTCAGGAAAAAGAAGTTGATAAATATTTTCTGCATTTTGAGAAAATTGCTGAAAATTTAAACTGGCCGAAAGAAAATTGAAGTTTATTTCTTCAAAGTGTTTTGATCGGAAAGGCAAGGGACATTTACACTCAATTGACGGTAGAGCAAGCATCAAATTATGATATGGTGAAGGATTTAATCCTCAAAGGCTATGAATTAGTTCCTGAAGCCTATAGACAAAAGTTTCGTAGTTGTGAAAAAGAAAACTCTCAGATTCATGTAGAATTTGCTCGTTCAAAAGAACAGTTATTTGATAGGTGGTGTGCTTCGGTTAAAATTGACAACAACTTTGAAAACCTCAGACAGCTTATGCTAGTAGAGGAATTTAAAAGGTGTATCCATGGTGATATTAGAACATTTCTTGATGAAAAGAATGCCAACACTTTAGACGAAGCAGCCCGATTTGCTGATGAATACGCTCTGACACACAAATTATCATTTGTCAATGCTGTTAAGCCCAGTTCATTCCAGTCTAACATTTCAGGTAACAAATCCAGTTCTTTCTCAAGGCCTAAAACTTTTAACTCCAGTTACAAAGGTCAAAGATCAAACACAAAGTCTCAGTCCCCCACTTTTAACACTCAAAATAAGTCTCCCGTTTGCAGCTACTGCAAAAAGGACGGCCATTTGATAGCGAATTGTTTTAAATTGAAAAGAAGACAACAAGATCAAGCCTTTCAAAAGCCTAGTGGTTTCCTCACTTCAAGATCTTTACCCAAGGAGGTTAGTGACGTTCATGTATATGACGTTAAGATGGCGAAGGACACTGTTCCTATTAGTTCTATCATGGAAAAGGTTGACAGTTTTTCAAATCCTGTTGTGGAGATTTTTGAACCATTTATCCACAATGGTTTTGTGTCACTTTCAAGTGATTTTTCTAATGCTACTCCTGTGAAGATTTTGCGAGATACGGGCGTGTCCCAGTCTCTTTTGTTGGCAGATATTTTGCCGTTTTCTGATTCTTCATCTGCAGGCAGTAATGTCCTGATTAAAGGGGTAGATTCTGTAAATTATACACCCGTTCCGCTCCATAACATTCATCAGTCTTCCGACTTGATTTCTGGACCTGTTTCGGTGGGTTTTAAAGGTAGTTTACCGTTTGAGAGTGTTCAATTACTTCTTGGCAATGATCTTGCGGGAGATAAGGTCGGGGTTAACCCGATTGTAACTGGCAAGCCTTGTTTGGATCAGGTTCATGATTCAGTTGAAGACGAAATTCAAAGTTTGTATCCTGCTTGTGCAGTTACTAGAGCCATGAGTAAATTGGCTGAAGAGTCTGAAAAGTCTCTTAAAGATGACGTCATCGATGACGTTTGTTTGGCCGACACCTTTGTGTGTTTAAATGATGAGGCTGATAAGCCTCATTTGGATAGCAAATTGGAATGTTCTAATGACAAAATTTCAAAATCACAGCTGGTCAGTGAACAGGATAGTGACAAGGACATTTCCAAGTTATTTGACAAGGCAGTAGATGAGTGTGATGTAACTCACGAGCCTGTGTGTTACTTTTGCAAGAATGGTGTTCTTATGCGGAAATGGCGACCGCCAGATGTGTCACCTGACGATGAGTGGGCAGTTAAGTATCAGATTGTTGTACCAAGGTCATATCGTTTAGATATCCTCAGACTAGCCCATGAAACACCTCTTTCAGGTCATTTAGGTGTTAACAAAACATACTACAAAATTCTAAATCATTTCTATTGGCCAAATTTAAAGAAAGATGTCGCTAAATTTTGTAGGTCATGCCACACATGCCAAATTGTAGGAAAACCAAACCAAACCATACCAAAGGCCCCTCTACAACCAATCCCTGCATTTGGGGAAGCCTTTAGTAGGGTGATTATAGATTGTGTCGGTCCATTACCAAAAACAAAGTCAGCAATCAATACATGTTAACAATCATGTGTGCTTCAACCAGGTTCCCTGAGGCCATTCCTTTACGGAATATTAAGGCTAAATCTATTGTTAAGTCCTTAGTTAAGTTTTTCACACTTGTCGGCCTACCCCAGTCTGTTCAGTCTGATCAGGGATCTAATTTCATGTCGGGAATCTTTCAACAAGTCATGCATGAATTGGGAATAAAGCAGTACAAATCATCTGCATACCACCCAGAAAGCCAAGGCGCATTAGAAAGATTCCACCAAACATTAAAGAACATGATTAGGACTTATTGTTTTGACACTGAAAAAGACTGGGATGAAGGCATACATTTGTTATTGTTTGCTGTTAGAGAGTCTGTTCAAGAGTCTTTAGGCTTCAGTCCATTTGAATTAGTCTTTGGTCATACCGTTAGAGGACCCCTTAAACTGCTGAAGGAAAAGTTCCTAGACAGTGATCTTGACTCATGTAGTCTCTTACAATATGTGTCGGACTTTCGCACCAGGTTGACCAAAGCACGTGATTTGGCCATGTCAAATTTAAAGTCAGCTCAAAAAGGTATGAAAATAACCTATGATAAACATGTCCTTAAACGAAGTTTCAAACCTGGTGAGAAGGTTCTGGCTTTTCTGCCTATTCCTGGTAATCCACTTAAGGCTAAATATTATGGTCCTTATGTCATTGAAAAGAAACTAATTGACCTTAATTATGTAGTTCGGACTCCTGACAGGCGTAAAAGCAAACAGTTATGCCATGTAAATATGTTAAATTATACATCGACAGAGATAGCACTAACAGTACTGTCCATCCTGTAAGTGTAGTTAGTTCTGCCCCTGATACTAATGAAACGTGTGAAGAGCCCATGACAGCGGCGAAATTACAGAACTCTGACATTCTACTTAATTTGGATTCCAAGTTGTGTCCTCTCGAGCCAGCGCGCCAGGAAGAACTTCGAACTCTGCTCAGTCAATATGAACATTTGTTTCCCGACATTCCTACTCGGACTGATACAATTTCACATGACGTCGATGTCGGAGATTCTAATCCAGTAAAGCAGCACCCATATCGTTTGAATCCCATTAAACAAAACTACCTGAAAAAAGAGATTCAGTATTTATTGGACAATGACTTCATTGAACCAAGTAATAGTAACTGGAGTTCACCTTGTATCCTCGTTCCAAAGCCGGATGGCAGTTACAGGATGTGTACTGACTACAGAAAGGTGAACACATTGACCAAAACAGACACATTCCCTATTCCACGCATTGACGATTGCATTGATAAAGTGGGAAGTGCCAAGTTCGTGTCAAAGTTTGATCTTTTGAAAGGATTTTGGCAAGTTCCACTGACAGATCGTGCGAAGGAGATATCAGCATTCGTCACTCCGGAGGGTCTGTTCCAGTACAAAGTTATGCCATTTGGAATGAAAAATTCTCCAGCCACGTTCCAGCGTCTCATCAACCGTGTTACTTCCGGTTTGGAAGGATGTGAGACTTACATTGATGACGTCATTGTCTACAGTGATACATGGGAAGATCATCTGCAGAGAATTCGCGCACTGTTCAATCGGCTGAGTGACGCCAAGCTGACAGTCAACCTTGGAAAAAGTGAATTTGGACATGCACGTGTGACATTCTTGGGTCATGTTGTAGGCCAGGGTCAGGTAAAGCCTGTAGATGCTAAGATCAGTGCTATCTCGCTATTTCCAAGACCAACATGTAAGGGACAACTGATGCGTTTCTTGGGTACGGCTGGTTACTACAGGAAATTTTGTTCAAATTTTTCAGATATTACTGAACCTTAAGAAAAAGGGTAACTTTTGTTTGGACCGATGAATGTGAATCAGCTTTTGAAAAACTGAAAGCCATACTCAAGAGCGCACCAATTCTTTCAGCACCAGATTTTGGTTCACCTTTTAAACTGGCTGTAGATGCTAGTGATGTTGCTGCTGGTGCCGTTTTGTTACAAGAAGGCATAGATGGTGTAGATCACCCAATATGTTATTTTTCACGTAAATTTGACAAACATCAGAGAAATTATTCTACAATTGAGAAAGAAAGTTTGGCAATGATATTGGCTTTGCAACATTTTAATGTTTATGTTACTTCTTCATCGTTGCCAATTACTGTATTCAGTGATCACAATCCACTTGTTTTCATAAGTAAGATGAAAAACAAAAATCAAAGATTGTTGAGATGGAGTTTGGTGTTACAAGAATACAATATTGAAATCAAACATATTAAGGGTAAGGACAATTTGATCGCTGATTGTTTGTGTCGCATATTGTTTGTTTGTGTTGTTTGTCAATATTTTTGCTGTTGTAATATAGATTTGGTTTTGTAATAATGTTTTGAATTGTCAAGAAAGTTCCAAGTTTGAAACTTTCTTCTTTTAAGAGGGGGAGTGTTATAGTATTACAGTATAAAGTTAGACACTGAGGATATTTCTAGAATGATTGACCTGAGGTCAATATGTTTACGTTCTGTTGTATTCATGGAATTTTCTCGTAATCGTGACCGATTTATCGTAAGTGAATTATGTGAGTTATCTGACTAGTGTTTTCTAGAAGATTCTATGATTGCAGATGGCTGTTCTGTGTACTGCCCGTATGACCCTGAGGGGTTTGTGCATAGCGCCATCTATACATACGTCGGGAGCCCCGTGTGACCTGTGCGGAGCGCCATCTGTACATATAGATCTTCATTGTGTTCAATATTAAACATTCTTGAAGTTTCTGGAATGAGAAAGTACTTGTTTATCTGGGCTTAATTATGTCGAACTTTCTCGTATTTGTTGTAATCGTATCTGGGTTAAATCTTACGTCATTGTTGTACCGATGGAAATTTCTAGATCTGATAGAATAATCTCGAATGCCCCAATAGAGTATAAATTGCTCGAAGTTTAGTGATCGGGGAGGAGATTCGAACGACTTACGTGGGTGCATCATCATTATTACTATTGACTAACATTTGCCTGAGATAACTGACTGCTGGATTATATATTCCTGTTGGCTGTGTTCGACCGCTGTGTATTATCTACGTGATTGAACTGACGAAAACTGGACAACAGCTGAGCGTTATTGACTGTGGAAATACAGGAACGCGATTTCACCACGGACTGTATAGAGATTAGCACGTTGATACGGACTCTGAGAGATATACCGGTATAACATTGAACAGTAAGATTTTATTTGACCTTTATTTGCTGTATTGACCTAACTTAATTTGTATATGATTTTAGTATTGTAAATAAATAGTTGATTATTGATTCTCGACTTCACAAATCTTTCTGTTGCGTTTTTCTATTATCGTTTAGACGTAACAAGACCAAGGTCTTTTCCGTTCCTAAAGGCAATATGATTGTCAATCAAGAAAACCTGTTCCTGGGGGATTTGCCCAAGCGTTTAACCCTAGCCTGTGTGGAGAACGTCAGTTATAATGGGACTCTCTCGAGGAATCCGTTCAACCTAAAAGCGTTCAACATCAATTTCGTGGCCCTGCATGTGGATGGCCAACAGGTACCGGCACGTCCTCTACAACCTAATTTCGGAACGGACAATTACATCCGGAGCTATCTGAACCTCTTCACAGCAACTGGCTAAATCAACCAAGACGAGGGAAATATGATCAGTCGAGACGATTTCGGCAAAGGGCACACCTTGTTCTGTTTCGATCTGACTCCCACCTTAGACAACGATCATCAACTGAGTCTCGTCAAGAAAGGCAACTTACGCTTGGAACTGCATTTCGTGACACCTTTACCGAGAACCATCGATGTGATTTGCTACGCCGAGTTTGACAACATTATTCAAATCGATAAAAGCCGTAACGTCCTGTGTGACTTTGCCACCTAACATGGATACAGACCAGATAACCACCGTGCTGGAGAATGACCCAGGGACAAGTATGGTCTTTCAAGGGGTGTTCGCCCGAGATGTGTTCCCATTAGACCGTATGTTTCCTGCTGCTTACGTTCTCATCACGGACCCGATGGATCGGCCCGGTGAACATTGGGTGACCGTGTACTTGACAGAAGAGCAGGGCGAATACTTTGACCCGTACGGCCTACCACCCCTCCATTCCGATTTAACAGACTTCATGGATCAAGGCACAGAGACGTGGTGTTGGAATACCAAAACGTTGCAAAGCCCTACCAGTAGTGTGTGTGGACAATATTGCTTGTTTTACCTGTACCATCGATGTCGGGGACATTCCATGCAGACGATCGTCCACATGTTTGACGAGTACCCCAAGGCCGAGGACCGAGATGTACTCGTATATGACTGGGCCGCCCATCATTTCAATGTACAAGTCCCGTTCTGGGCTTGAATTCTTTTAATGTACAAGCCCCTGTGTTCTGGGCTTCAGTTCTTTCAATGTGCAAGCCCCCTGTTCTGGGCTTCAGTTTTTTCACGTGGTTGTTCTCACGTTGTTGTTGTTCACTGAATAAAAAAAATGAGATCTCACCAAAAAACCCTGTCTTGTGGGTTTTCTGTGTAAGCATGTGGGGATTCATTCAATGAATAGCCAATCAGTGCCCTAGGATAATCCGCGCACTTCCTGTGATGCCGCGCACTTCCGGATAACCCGCGCGCGCTGCGGTCGGGGCGGGCCGGGCCGGGCCGGATGTTGAAAAGGTCCCGGATGTTCTAGTACGTGCATTCCATACGTCTAAGGTCTAAGGAAAAATTAGAACTCTTCTGTGCTCGGGGTCAAATGTAACCCACCAATACCCAGAAAACCAACATAGGCGTTAAGACCTTGATATAACCTGCCCAGAGCATGGATAGTACGAATGTTTCCCTTGTGGTGTTGTTGTTCAATAAAAGACTTCATGAAAACCCAAGTGAAGTTCGAATATTTATTAACGTGAACAAGTGAACAAGAATGTATATACAAGTATATAAGAACGTGAAACTGGTGCAAACAAGAATTAAGGTGGACACGTATATAGAGAGAAATCACATTGGAGTATAGTTCACAGACCAAGTCATCGAACTGACGTATATAGAGTACTAATTCAAAAGAATGAAGTTCACGAACAAATTCATGGTGTAATGTATATAGAGAGTAATTCGAGTTAGAGTTCAAATATCTATGTCCATTAGAGTTCATAGAGTTCACAAGTCCGGGTATACCGTCAAAGACAATATATGTAGTATTTACAAGTCCAGGTACGCCGTACTGACGCCATCGGGAAGAACTTTCCGTTTCGGGTAAAAGAAAGTAAATGCATCTCGTTTCTGGATGTATGTTCGCATTTGGTGGTCGACGACCTGGAATCCTCGGTTAGTGCCACTCGCACTGGCCTGGCTTTGCAGCACGTTCAGGTACAAGGTTTTGTCGATGGCCGGATCGCGCCGGCTCACCCCTTTGCAGCTAAACTTATTGGTTCCATCTCCACCGTAACAGTAATACGTCTTGGAGGAGAGAGCAATCATGGCATCACCACTCCACTCTATCTTAAAGAGGCCCGGCGTCCGTTTGTCGTACTGGTAATGGTCACGTCGAGGTAGCCACTGGTCCCGTTCCGCCTCATACTGTGCACGTAACTCAGGTTTGACGAGTGACTCCCAATCCGCATTAGAGACGGCCATATAGGCAGAGTCTGTATCCATCTCCATGAGTTGCCAGTCTGATGGATTAAAATACACACCCATGAAATCATACAAAAACTGGAGCATCCTGAGCTTGGCCACCTGGTATACCATACATCCAATTTGGAGGGGCAGGTTGTAACGAATGGTCTTTTTGGCTGAAGTCACTTCATACGTATCGTCATCGATGACCTCCACGGACCGAAACAGGGGAGAATTGACTTTTTTGCGGGCTTGTTTGGTGGTACAGATCTTGACGTTCACGTGCTTATCTTGGTTAGTGACCGTTTTGCCATAATAGCCATTGCCCGTGAGCTTCCACGATTCACCGATGATGGCCTTACTCGGATCTTGATCACCTTGACGTCGGGCAGACGTCACGATGTCGGCATTCCCCGCAAAACTTGCGTTGGGTACGTACTGTATCACTTGGTACACGCGCGTCACTTCGAGGCCGTGGCTCATGTACCACTGTAGTAGCGGAGTGCCCAGCAAGATTTTCTCTCCCCAAATGCTCCCAATCAGCATTCGACGAGGTTGTTGAAGTACGTCTTGTTCCTCAGCATAGGCGCCCATGATCTCTCCAATGTCAGCCCGACTCACCAGCGTGTTCTTGAAAACAGGCGGACAGTGGGCGGATTGTGGCTTGAGATTGTCGGGAACATGGAGTTCGCATTCCACAAATCCATACAGGGCCCCGGAGCGAACGGCGTCGAAAAGCGGTGGCAGGATTAGGAGTGGTCGGCGACTGAGGGGGTACTCGCGCGCTTTAAGGAAGTCGCGTAAGTGTGGGAGGCCCTGGCACATGGTGTGAAATTCACACTCACACAGTTCGATAAGATCGTACCCCAACTCTTTCATGTAATCTCCATTCTCCACCACTTCTGCCCGTAGTTCTTCTGCCGATTTCCCACGTCGTTCGTTGAAACGCCCAGCTTTGAAATGACATTGGTGGCCGTGCCAATAGCATCCATAAAACTGGAATACGGTGGGCTTATTGTGGAAAATAGCAAACCCATCGACGGGGAGTCGTCGATCTCCTATCCGCTTCTCTGTGGCGTTGGTTTGGTGTCGTATAGAAATTCCCCGTCGATATAGGCTTCCCAGTCCAACCACTGGTCGGCGAGATGTTTGTAGGGTGTGCGTTGCGGTCTGAAATGCTGACCTTCCGCCAATCAGCGCGTATAATGACCGCTGGGCATGGGCTGGGCAAGGGACCACAGGTACAGGGCATTGGCATCGAATCCGATGATTTTAGCACAGGGTTTCCCACCGGGGAGAGTAGTGACGTCCTTCTCGTGGTAGCGGTGTAAAATAAGACTGGGCCCGCCGACGATGTTCTGTTTTAGACAATCATACATGTCCGCGTCTTTTTGTTGTATCAGCGAAAAGTATGTAGGACAATCTTGAAAGAGATGGCGAAGCGCCAGACCCGGTAAACTCAAGCACTCCTTCAATATGTCGACGCGCATCTCACGACGAAAGAGTTGAACTATTTTCTCGGCCGCTTCGAGGAAGGGAACCACATCTAAGTTGTTGTACCATATGAGGAAATCTCGCAAGGTCTGCATATGTTGGTCGTTCCATACTTGCTGTAGTCTTCCGAACATTCCACCTGCTTGAGATCATCGAAGAAAGCGTCCCGGGGTGGCAACTGTGTTTCCTCCAAGCGGTCGAGCGTCGACATATAGCTGTAAGGGAACCTCCCTTTGATTTGTGCACAGTCATAGGCCTTCACCCACTGATCGTAGCTGTAATTGGGAGCTAAGTAGTTACGTACATCCAGGAAATGGAGTGATGTGGTGGTGAGGGCCATGTGATTATTGGTCTTTTTGATGACGGACTTGATGGTATTGGACTGGGCCAAGTAAGGGTAGAGAAATTCCTTCACCATGTTGAGATCGTATCGGCCCGAATTGAAGCCGAGCACGGGTAACTGGCCTAGGTATTGCAGGAAGCGGGCTTTCAATTTCTCCGCGTATGGCTTCGGTAAAGGTACATCCTCTGGCTGAATGTTATCTGACTCCTCGGTCTCCGACTCCGACTCTTCATCGTCGCTGAACGATACACCAAGTGTAGGCATCCGGTCGTCGAGTTGGTCCAGAACCTTCTGGAACTTGGACACCAATAGTTCCGTACTAGCCGCACTCACTTCCTCTAAATACACCATCATCCGGGTAATCAACTCATGGGGATCCCCCGACGACACGAAACAGACGGGTGCAGCGTCATAGCCGAGCACGTTGGTGGAAATACTGACACTCAGAGGATTATGGCGCTGTGTCCACTGCGTTTTCGCCGAGGCCGCTTCCATCGGTTCCAAAATCGCCTCGAAATCGTAACATGCCCGGTATGGAAAATAACGATGCTCTTCCGATATCACAATTCCTTCATCAGCCAGTTCCTCGAAGATGGTGGGCGTATTATGGTACACGCCGCCAGGAAATTTGCGTTTCACATTGTTGTCACGAATCTTCTCGTGTCGATGTAAGTCGTGAGAACGGTCAAACACCCGATGGCATTGGGCACAACTGTAGGACTGGGTGTACAGACTCATATCGTAGATCATGGAAAAATGATTCACCCCGCCGTCGTCGAAGATATTGACTTTCATGGTGGATGCATACCGTTCTGTTGAGCGATGAACCAATTCAGCCACAAATGTATCCGCCTCTTCCCGTAGTAAACGGTATACAAAGATATTGACGTTGAACAGTGATTCTACGACATCCAAATACTTAAAGGGAACTCCCCGGAACTGTCGCGGGTCTATGTCTTGTTCCTCTAGATACTGTTTCCAATAGATATTTGCCACTCTATCACAAGCCAGGGGATTACACTCGTTCAAATGAACGGCCAAACACCGAAACAGACATTTCCGGTCTTTGTAGGGTCCTTTTGCTCCTCCCGTTAACGCATACACGCATATGGCGTTGGTTTGGTGTCGTATAGAAATTCTCCGTCGATATAGGCTTGCCAGTCCAACCACTGGTCGGCGACATGTTTGTAGGGTGTACGTTGCGGTCTGAAATGCTGACCTTCCGCCAACCAGCGCGTATAATGACCGCTGGGCATCCGCTGGGCAAGGGACCACAGGTACAGGGCATTGGCATCGAATCCGATGATTTTAGCACAGGGTTTCCCACCGGGGAGAGTGGTGACGTCCTTCTCGTGATAGCGGTGTAAAATAAGACTGGGCCCGCCGACGATGTTCTGTTTTAGACAATCATACATGTCCGCGTCTTTTTGTTGTATCAGCGAAAAGTATGTAGTACAATCTTGAAAGAGATGGCGAAGCGCCAGACCCGGTAAACTCAAGCACTCCTTCAATATGTCGACGCGCATCTCACGACGAAAGAGTTGAACTATTTTCTCGGCCGCTTCGAGGAAGGGAACCACATCTAAGTTGTTGTACCATATGAGGAAATCTCGCAAGGTCTGCATATGTTGATCGTTCCATACTTGCTGTAGTTCCCGGTACGTGTCTTCCGAACATTCCACCTGCTTGAGATCATCGAAGAAAGCGTCCCGTGGTGGCAACTGTGTTTCCTCCAAGCGGTCGAGCGTCGACATATAGCTGTAAGGGAACCTCCCTTTGATTTGTGCACAGTCATAGGCCTTCACCCACTGATCGTAGCTGTAATTGGGAGCTAAGTAGTTAGGTACATCCAGGAAATGGAGTGATGTGGTGGTGAGGGCCATGTGATTATTGGTCTTTTTGATGACGGACTTGATGGTATTGGACTGGGCCAAGTAAGGGTAGAGAAATTCCTTCACCATGTTGAGATCGTATCGGCCCGAATTGAAGCCGAGCACGGGTAACTGGCCTAGGTATTGCAGGAAGCGGGCTTTCAATTTCTCCGCGTATGACTTCGGTAAAGGTACATCCTGTGGCTAAATGTTATCTGACTCCTCGGTCTCCGACTCCGACTCTTCATCGTCGCTGAACGATACACAAAGTGTAGGCATCCGGTCGTCGAGTTGGTCCAGTACGTCCTGGAACTTGGACACCAATAGTTCCGTACTAGCCGTACTCACTTCCTCTAAATACACCATCATCCGGGTAATCAACTCATGGGGGTCCCCCGACGACACGAAACAGACGGGTGCAGCGTCATAGCCGAGCACGTTGGTGGAAGTACTGACACTCAGAGGATTATGGCGCTGTGTCTACTGCGTTTTCGCCGAGGCCGCTTCCATCGGTTCCAAAATCGCCTCGAAATCGTAACATGCCCGGTATGGAAAATAACGATGCTCTTCCGATATCACAATTCCTTCATCAGCCAGTTCCTCGAAGATGGTGGGCGTATTATGGTACACGCCGCCAGGAAATTTGCGTTTCACACTGTTGTCACGAATCTTCTCGTGTCGATGTAAGTCGTGAGAACGGGCAAACACCCGATGGCATTGGGCACAACTGTAGGATTGGCTGTACAGACTCATATCGTAGATCATGGAAAAATGATTCACTCCGCCGTCGTCGAAGATATTGACTTTCATGGTGGATGCATACCGTTCTGTTGAGCGATGAACCAATTAGCCACAAATGTATCGTCCTCTTCCCGTAGTAAACGGTATACAAAGATATTGACGTTGAACGGTGATTCTACGACATCCAAATACTTAAAGGGAACTCCCCGGAACTGTCGCGGGTCTATGTCTTGTTCATCTAGATACTGTTTCCAATAGATATTTGCCACTCTATCACAAGCCAGCGGATTACACTCGTTCAAATGAACGGCCAAACACCGAAACAGACATTTCCGGTCTTTGTAGGGTCCTTTTGCTCCTCCCGTTAACGCATACATGCCTTTTCGACGGAGTAGCCAAGCTGGAAGAATGACAGGAGCACCGATGGGAAGATCTCTCAATTTGGTCACGAAAAATGTGACGTTCGTGACCATTTCTACAGTCCATTTGGTGTTGGGACGTTGCAGGCGCGCCCATTCCAACGGATCCAACGTAGTGATTTGGTCGATGAGTGGTTCCAGTGACGCACGATTGGCGATGGTGAACGGCTGGTCAAAAACATGACTGTTATTGCTGGGATAGAAATACCGCAGTTGATCCGTCTGTTTGTGCCGTAAGATGTAGCCGAATATCAGATTCAACTTGAAAGCTGTAACTTGGTCTGTAAAAATGTTCTCGGCATAGTTAGAAAGATACGTGAGGTCCTGTAGTCGGAAATTATACAAGTCCAGTATGGGCCGATGACGGTGGAAACAACGGCGGATGGTGTTCCAGTGACGCCGATAAATTTCACTCACAGGGTGGTCTTCGGGCAAGGCGTCAGCGGGAGGCACAGCTGGATCCTCAGGAAAGTCTTGTTCTCCTCTCACATTGTCACGCGCCAAGGGAGATCGGTCACGTCTCATCCTGGTCGTATATACCCTGTAATAGAGCAGATTTTGACTTTAACACAATGAATTGATGACGAATTCTTAACGTATTTCTTTGGAAGGGTAAGGTCAATAGGGCTCGACATGCGCTTTTTATACTACTAAAATGTGAAGATACACCTCTTCGTTGCCAGGTCAATAGGGCTCGAAATGCGCTTATTATACTACTAAAATATGAAGACTACTACATCTCTTCGTTGCCAGGTCAATAGGGTTTGAAATGCGCTTTTTATACTACTACATGTTACTGTTACTATCCTCTGCGCCGCAAAGTGAATTCCCCCAGCTCAACATGTCAAAGTTACCCAATCCCCGTCATCGTTATCTTGAATATGACGTACCCCAGTGACTAAAATAATTTTGGAAGTATATCTACTCATTGCTGAATTATTACTACTCCTATAGCTTGAGTAAATTTACTCATTCGGCGTGTGTATACTATTTAAACAGTAGCGAGTGTAAATTTACACACGGCGATAAGATTTATGTGTGTTACCGGAGAGACAAGAGGTTTACTCACTTATCTAAATTTACTCCGTTATGATTTTCAGTGTACAGGATACGCTTGGGGTAAATACCGTGTCATTGTACCAACAATGTCTAGTATTTTACTTATTTTTTTCTGAATTCTATTAAGAGAACGGATTTATTACATGATAAAGAGATCTGGACTATCTGTATTGAAAGTGATGCAATTTGCAGTTGTTACGGTTTGATAATTAATCTAAGATGAACTGAAATGAGTGTCGTAGTAGACGTGACAGTCGTGGTAAATTTATGAATGACCCGTCACCGCGCGTGCAGAAATCGCTACATTTTGCATCGGTGACAGCTGTCACTCATAGCCTTCAAGCAGATCGTTGACCGCAGATGTGTTTTAGCAGAATTGATATACGGATGCTAGGTGAATCATGTGTAAATTTTGACAAAACTTTAGGTAGAACTAAAAAGACTATCACTTGGACTTTGATGGAAGGGCGGCTGAGTTGTGGGTGAGCTTGTAATTTACAGTGATTTCAATATATTACGCAAACCGCGCTACGTTCCCAAGGATTGATGCGTTTACATTCACCTACAGACATCTACGCATAAAACTCCCGGCAATATGGAATTTTCCCGGTGTAGTGTTCACATGGTCAGGAATCGGCCTAAACTCGTTATCATGAAGTTTCCCTACTATATACTAATTTGTGCTTTCAATGAAAAATGTATCTTAAAATATCGCGAATGTCCGTGACAACAACAACATGGTAGGCTAGAATGTTCGATTTCGTGTACCACAACCGAAAAAATGCCTATCTGGAAAACTACAGCGCCCACAATGTTGCTACGTAAGCACTAAATTCTATAGTTCTGGTATATTGTAACCCGAGCCTTATATTTCATGAACTGCTTGAGAAAATACATGAAATTTGCATTTATAAATGGTCCAAAAACGGCATTTCCACGCAATGGCGCGAAGAAAATCGCCCGCGGTCAAACGCGATACATTGTAACAATCTAAAAATAGGAGTTTGTCGACATAATAACAGTTGATGAAGTAGGTTTTGACTGAACAGATTCTGCCAATATATGAATGCCTCCCAAGATACTAAAATTTGGCCATAAAGCAAATATCTTCCATCCGAATAACTGCACAGTATGTGATGGCTTTTCCCACTATCACACATTCTCCTAAAGTCCTAAGCTGGGAGAAAAATTCCCGAGGTGGGGGGGGGGGGTATTCCCTACGTAAAAAAATATACCATAAATACCATGACGAATAGCATAAATATTTCATCGAGTGGGGTGAGAAGATTAGTATTTTCACGAGTGGCGAAGCCATGAGTGAAAATGCCAATTTTCTCACCCCACGACATGAAATATTTATGGTATTCATCAAGAAACAGGTGATTTTATTACCTCCGTCGATCAGACGGAGGTCTAGGAACGCAACGTGAAATCTCCCGCCAAATAATTGTCATATGGGGAACCCACGACTCATAGTATTTCCAATAGGGATCGTCATGGTTCCCGACGAAATCTTGCACTTTTCTTTGGACACAATTGAAATAATGGGGTTCCCCCATTGCAATGCATTGCAGTGGGCCTTGCTTCTGTAGTCGGGTTCCACCTCAATCTCGAAACCAGAGCTATCCGGTTCTGTCCTGCATCCACCGAGAGACTTGCACCGAGAGATTGACGGCCCTCCAGCTTGGAGAGACGGACAATGCGATTTTTCGCTTCTTCTCTCCCCCGATAGACTCCATTCCAAATTGAAACTTTTTGAAACCTTTTGGAACCATTTGTGAAAATCTAGGAGGCAGGAAATATTCCCTTTCCACCAGCAAACACGTTATTAGGCTCTATTTCCCGAAATAAAATTTACGGTGGGGAAGGTCACCAAGGTCGCGCAAACCAAGACATGTTGTTGTTTTCCATTTCCGGGTTTGTATTTTGAGTCATTTCTTGTTTCCAAGAGTATTTCATTACTCCAGATCTATGCGAACATGTTCTATGACATATGTTCTAACGCAGATAGTCTCGTTCCATCGAACTATAGCCAATTAGTCGTTAAATCAATACCCGAACAAAGGGGGCGTGGTCCATATACTTGTAATGTTGTGTAAAACTGTAAAATGCATGTTTTATTTTTCGTTTATTTTTTATTTTGCTGCATGTTTGGGCCCGGAAAACGTATCCGTAATCTTCCACTGATATATAACGTAGATGGCAAACCTGTCTCATAGTCTGTGAAACCCAAATTGTATGAAAATTCAACGCAAACAACATGTGCTATTTTTCTTTGTTTTTATTCAAAATTCATGTTTACTTTTGGGTCAAATTTATATTTCCATGCTTGATTGAGACTGACAATGCATTAAAACTTCCACCAGCATGTCCCGTAGCCCATAAGACTTTTACGTGGTCTGCCAAATCAAAATTGTGCGATTTATCAACGCGCAGCACATGTACCAAATTCATGTATTTATTATGTAAAATGCAGGTTTGCTTTTTTCTGCAAATTCATATTTCCCTGCCTGTTTCAGATTAAAAAACCATTAGCAAAGTTTTGATAACATGTGGTGTAGATGATAAACCTGTCACGTAGTCCTTGAAATCCAAATTGTGCAAAAATTCAACGCAAACAACATGTACAATATTGTAGCATTTTTGTGTAATAGTCATGTTGATTTTTGGGTCAAATTCATATTTCCTTCCTTGCCTGGGACTGGGAATGCATTGGAAAACTTCCGCCAACATGTCCCGTAGTCCATAAGACTTTCACGTAGTCTGCCAAATCAAAATTGTGCGATTTATCAACGCGCGCAGCACATGTACCAAATTTATGTCTTTGTTATGTAAAATGCAGGTTTGCTTTTTTCTGCGAATTCATATTTTCCTGCCTGTTTCGGACTGGAAAACAATCAATAAAGTTCCGCCAACATGTATCGTACATGATAAACCTGTCACGTAGTCCGTGAAATCCAAATTGTGTGAAACTTCAACACAAACAACATGTACTATATTGTAGTATTTTTGTGTAATAGTCCGGTTGATTTTTGGGTCAAATTCATATTTCCCTGCCTGTTTCGGACTGGAAAACCATCAGTAAACTTCTGCAAACATGTGCTGCTGCCCATAACAGTATCATGTAGTTCACAAGCCAAAAAACGTGTGATTCACAGCAACATGTCACATGTGTAAGCTTATACATGTACAATGTCATATATGGCATGTTTACTTTTGAATTAATTTCATATTTCCAGTCATGGCATTTACCTGGAGAGCACTGAAAAACTTATGCAGACATGTGCCGCTGCCCGTAACTGTACCACGCAGTCCACAGACCACTAATCCTGCAATTTACAGCGACATAGCACATATACATGTACAATGCTTTGGCATATGTTTACCTTTAAATTTATTTCATAGTTCCAGCCATAAACTTGATGTAAGATACAATAATCTTCTGCCAACATGTTGTAAAGTCCATAAACCTGTCACGTAGGTCATGAAGCACATAACCATCAGATGACCTAAAGCACATAACCATCAGAGTCAGTGATTGGCCACAACCCCCCTCTACCCAAATAGCACTATCTTGATTTAGCAAAATCGAGTGGTTACGATAAGTTATTGTCAGATTTAGATTTACCAGTCGTAAGTGGTTGTTGTGTGGAGCTTCGACGGTGGTGAGATCCTGCGGAGTTATTGTGATTTTGCCGATTCTTAATGAATACTCACTGACAAGAGTTCACTGTCGTTGAATTAAGTTGTTTTTCATGTTTTCTCATCAACTTTGGTGCGACAAATTCATGATATGACCCCAATTTCGAGCCTTCAACTGAGGAATGTGTTTTATTTTTCGCGCTAGTTCGTGTTGCACTCTGCACTGCCCTGTCGAACTGCAGTCAACTGTCAAGTCGTGCATGTGTAGGTGCACGCGTACATGACGAGTCGGTCCCATTATCGCCATTGCGGGTATTTCTTGTTCATTTTATGCATATTTGTGTTTTATTTCCTGTCAAAACCTGGTCATCATAAGGCATAATAACATACAAATCCTTCCCAAATATTTAGCTTGTTTTTCTTAGGCGCATAAACCTTGTGGAGGTTCGGTCAATTGCCTCATCACTGTGACCACGGTGACATGTATTTGTGCGCTGTGACGTCATTTGTCATATCATCACAGTGATGATATATTTCATATCATCACTCCGCGAAAATATCGCTTTTATTCGATTGATAATTTTCACTATCTCATCGCCAAGTATATAATAAAAAAGATTATATAAAAATATATATAAAATATATATATCAAAATATATATCGTCTACCCGTCTTTTTAATAGGCAAACAAAATAGGTGTACAATATGTATTGTACTTTTTATAATCTCACTTTGTATACACAATATTATGTATCATTTGCCATGATCATGTCGCGCTGTGTAGTTTTAATCTCATTGTACTATAATATCTTGTTAGAACTTGTGCCTTGTTGCTAACAACATCCATACATGTAAATCCATATAAAACTGATATGTCAACCGTGAATACTATATTCCTTGATAATCGGAGCCAAACTCCAGTTTGAGCCTTGACGTGGAAATGGAGTCCATCTAACGTTTTTTGATGGATTATATATCTCCTATGTGTGCAGATTTAGAATCCGAATGATGCCAGCCTGGCAACCTTGGGGAAATCAAAATATCCAAGATGGCCGCCAGCATATTCAACATGACCGCTGTATATCGCTTAGATTGATCGCTATATGGAATTGAGCTATATATTTTTGGTCTACGAGTCCTCAACAAATGGTGTATAGATTTATTAGTACTTCATACCACTTATAATACTACCTCCAGCTTATCTCAACAGTAGTGGGGTGGAACTGACGTCATTCTGCGAATGCGCAATAGAAAAAGGGTATTTTAATGGACGTTTTGGGGCAGAGACGGACCCATATTGGCCGTACTGAGCTGTGGTAGGTGTCATCGTGAAGCGCTCGTGGAGGAGCGTCCGACTGGGCTAATGTGTCGTGCGTTTTCAACATTCTGCGCATGCGCAGACAGGGAATGCTGGGAAATGGACACTGGGAGGGACGTTTTGGTGGACCAGTAGTAGTCCGATTGGGCCGTATTAGGTATCAGTTTGAAGCATTCGTGGGGAGGCATTCAACTGGATGGGTTGTAAAGTGGAACTGACGTCATTCTGCGCATGCGCAGAAAAAGGGTTATTTGAATAGACGTTTTTGTTTCGCGATGGACCAATAGTGGACCGATTGGGCCATAAGGGGTGTCATCGTGAAGCTCTCCTGGGGAACCATCCGACCGTGTTACTGTGTCGTCCGGTTTCAACATTCTGCGCATGCGCAGTCTGGTCGTAGTATAGAAAGCAGGCATTTTTGGGTCCATGGGGGGCCTGTTGAGTGATTGTGGAACCATCCGTAGTCGTAATAAGCCGTGTAGGGTGTCAGCTTGAAGCTCTCGTGGTGTAGACCACGACTCGATGGATGTTCAGGTCATCTGTGCCGTCATTGGTGACGTCATCAATAAGAGTGGTAGCGAAAGCGGCCATTCTGAGGGGTGTGAAGGTAGATGTTTGGGGTGGAGAAAGACCATCCGTGGTCCAAATGGCCAGTAACGCGTGTCCAACGCCCGGTGGTGGTGGTAGTGTCTGTACATATAGGGATTTACACGTTACACGTGTCCCTCATCTGTTCTGGATGACGAATGGTATGGTTTGTGTTGGAAGTCATAGCGGAGCGTCCATTTTGAGTGTGTGTGTACTGTGTGTGAACATTGAGCTTAGTTACCTGTCTCTCTTTTGGAAGACATGAAAAGAGCCGTTCTTTTCTGTCGCTGTAAGACAGAACTGTCATTGCCAGCATCAGGGCCAATAGGGCAAAGACCATTGTGAGGACAACGAGCCGTCGCTGGTTCCAAGAATGGTTGTCATAGTCCAGTAATAGAGGGTGATAGCACACCTCTCCATCGAGTCGACCCTGTCGAGGACCGCTTCTCTGAGCTCTTCCAGGATCTGGCATCGCCACTCGTTGTCGTCGCCATCTCCAAACATGGAGCGAACCACTGCTCGGTAACCCGTGAGTGAATTAATCACGATCGCATGCTGTAAAATGCGAGTCGCATAGGAATGGGTCTCCGTCATGGCTCTGCAACACTAGGAATGGGAGTGTGGGGTCCAGAGGGACGTGCTTTATAGACGGTGTCACACATGTGCAGGTCGGGGATTGTGGGAAAAGGCCTCTTGGGTGAACTTCACGCTCTAGCATAACGCATGGACGCCATGGTGTAGACGGATGAGAGAACAACAACAACAACAAGGATGACAGGTCATTCATTTTATTATCCCTACCAGCACATCATATCCACGCTGGAGGAGCGGCGTTGGGTATGTTTACAATTCTCATACGTTCTTGTCCAATCAGGAGCCGTCGTTTAAGAAAGTTCAATCTTCGGTCAGTGTCGCTATTGGCCTAAGCGTCGTCGAGCAATTCAGGATACCAGCATGTTCTGAAACAGTTGTTTGCGCATTCTGCTTATTTTCAAGTGACGTTTTACGCTAGAGCGTTAAGGTCACCCAAGAGCTTGGTCTTCATGATGGACCTGTGCGTGGAATCGCCTTTCATTTCAAGCGGCATCAGGCTATACCGTTCATAGATGGCCATAGCCATGTTAGAGCGCATTTGGATGTACGCATGAATGAGTTGGGAGCTTGGAGCTTTCAGAGCTGTTGGAGCTCGGAGCTCTTGCGTTAAGGCGGGCGTTTGGCACGCCTCAGTCTCGAAGTTCCGGAGCTCTCGGAGCTCTTGGAGCTCGGAGCTCTTGGAGTCTGAGCTCGGAGCTCGAAAGTGACGCCATCGTACGCATGAGCACACACCTGTGATGCACCCGCACCCTGGTGTACTCTATGCTCTACGGAAATTGGGAAATATGTCATATATGTCAGCATTTTGAAAGCCATGGGTGATTGAGGTAACCAATAAATTCAACGCTTTATATTTCAGACAAAGGGTCAACGCCAGCCATCTTGAATAATTTTTCCTGTTATTCTTGTTTGTTTTCGCCAAATTGTTGTGTGACGTACGTACTGATTGAATTTATTCCAAATTTATAGTCAAATATATCACAATCAGTGATCGAGATCATCCATGCGACAATTCAGCATGACATAATAACCAGGAAATGCCTCATGGCGACCAGCTTGGATATTTCGATTTTCCCAAGGATGCCAAAGTGGCATCATCCGGTTTCGTGATCAACGCATCGAAAAGATATAGAAACCATCAAAACACATTAGGTGGACTGTATTTCCAGGTGTTTCGACCTGCTCCCGGACTATAAGAACATATAGTTCGAAACTGCAGTCGGAATAGAAGAATGTAGCTCTTTCCCTAAGGTGTTTTTTCTATAACCTTTCTCCACATCAGTATTTCCTCATTTTCCCCCTATATATATACCTATATATATAAATTGACAACGGAACGATGGTGTGAAATACAACGTGTTACATTTTATTTTCCATAGAGTGAACACTTGTAATGTCAGTACACCGGGGAGTTACACAGTCTTGGTTCCAGTTTCATGAACCGATTTACTAATCGTTTCAAATTGAATATCCACGAATGAGGTTTTTTCTGTTGATCTAACCAATCCGCATATTTGATTCCCAGAAGTTTACATGGCTTTGTTTTGAGATTAGCCTTTACCATACCCTCCCATTCGTTCGTCCAACTTAGACAAAGCATCGGTGAAACATCCGGTTATTCGTTCAGCAGTAGTCATCTCAGTACATATATGTTTACTCGGCACGTCCAGGATACACCCCCAACAATTGGCTTGTACGAGTTTCCGTATCATTCCCGCAATAGCTTTAGCATAGACCAGTGTTAATAGAGATTGATCATTTCGATAAACTCAGTCGAATCTGCCGAAGGGGACAATAATGATGCTAACGTTCCATTTCCGGTTCCCCAGAGCGCATCTACGAAGGCTCGGAACGCATTCGGACCTCGTCTAGGAAGCTGTAGTAGTAGATTACGGGCACCGGCCCTTGACATTTTCACAGCAATGACATCTTCGTACATAGTTTTAGTAAGTATCTTTTTCTTTTGAAGCAGAAAACACACACCTTCCACCCTCTGTATTCCATCGAGTAAAGTCATGTGGTTACACCTAATGGTTTCTCGATCTTGGTGCTCCATACTAAAGTCTATCCGGTACTGAAGTTTGTGAAAACACCCCTGTATATATATTTAGTTCATGGTGAGATCGCTTATCGACGTACGCGAAAAGAGGATTTATGGTAATTCCATGCGACGCTATTGATTGTATATAGGTGTTGCGAATGCGCGATGGGTGGGTGCTTAGCCTTTTTGTATTATTTAATGATTAATAACAGCTGGTAGTAGTCGAAGTGATTAAATAAGTCACGCACAATAGACCGCTAGGTTGATCTTTGTCACCTGCGTTGTTGTGTTTGAATTTATTTGTATGTTTTTTTTCTGTTTTAAATTAGATAAGACAAACTACTCTATATTTCTATCACTCACTCAGTTACAAAACGACTCAGTGAAGCAGTCATTACTCGTGCGATATGGCATCGTTTATGTGATAAGATAAGATAGTTTTATTGCACTTTTATGCCCGAAGGCTAACGGCATCCCCCAATACATATTAAAAACACATACAAATATTAATAAAAACCACATCTTCCTTACTGAAGACAAAACTATGAGAGGTGATAATAGAAATGCATGAAAAATTAGCAAAGTGAATACATATTACAATGGTTTACTCATAGCTTCACATTTGTGAATATTTTCGGCCACAGCGTTTATCGCAATTTGCACAGGACAGGTCATAAAAAGCTTTAATACGCCAATATTAGCATTAAAACTGACAAGTGGGAAGATAGGTCTTATTTTATCAAACAGTGACAGTCTCTCCGATTGAAATCTGGTGCTCTCTAGTAGGAAGTGTGTCTCATCATCAAGACGATTACAGACCCTACAAGTTCTATTCTAAACTGGAATTTCACAATATCTTCCTCTTTCAATTTGTAAATTGTGGGCACTGATTCGAAACCTGAACATCGAAGCACGGTGACTTCTGTTAGGTATATCTATTACTGTTTTTTCACCTATAAATTCTGATTTATACGACCTGCGTGTTCTTAATTTACTAACTTCAAAAACATTTTCTTTCCAAATATTGCTATATTTAGCCCAGAGTACCTTCTTGATATGCCTTAATAAAGACTTTGGGGCTTCACAACTTTGATTTTTCCATACATGGCCACATCCTAGGGCAGATAACATTTTTCGCAAAAACGATAACCAGTTCTGTGTATTTGATACTCTATTGGCCTCAATCTGTTCCATATATGCTCTATACAGCAACGAGGTTGGATCTGATGACAAGATATGAGTGTAAAATTTTATACTCTTCAGGATGCCTTAAAGTTTGATACGTACTCTACCAAGTTCTCCAAGTACAGCTAAATGTACTGCTCTAGAACGTACACCCAACAGTTGTTTACAGAACTTAATATGAACAGATTCAGTTTCATCTAAATCTAAATTAACAAGCAGATCATTTATATACATATATATTAAATAGAGAAAAACACTACACATAATGTAGAATATGAGCTAAAACTGTATATTATACTGCTAAACCGGTATCGTGGATTTCACCCACTTTTCAATAGCATGATACACGTTTGTAATATTGATACAATACGAATGTACAAAGTTTATATATATTAAATAGGATATGGCTTGGAACATTACCTTGGTGGACACCTCTTAATATAGGAAAACTCTCACTCATACATGATGTGGATTTAACTCGAGACTGGCTGAGAAGATACATTTGCATTATACAGTTATATATATTACCAGTAGTGCCAGCCTTTTGTACTTTCAACAAGAGACCAACGTGAAACACGGAGTCGAATGCTTTATTAAAATCAATAAAGCAAGCATATAGCTTGTTTTTCCTATTAGCATATTTATCAATCGGTGTTTTCATCACAAATATATGGTCGGATGTCCTACTTCCTTTCTTAAAGCCCAATTGGGCGTTAGAAATCAGGCCATTTTTGTCGGCGAAGTCCACAATTCTATTATTCGAGATTGAACAAAACAGTTTATCAATACAACTGTTTAAAGTGATACCCCTATAATTATTTGGATCAATGAAGTTTCCACTTTTATGAATAGGGACTACTAGTCCATTGGGCCATGCCTAGGGAAGTGTCCAATTAATAAAATTCTGTTGAATATTTTTAAAAGAAATGTGTTGATTTGTGGGAATGCCGCCTTTATCATATCATTAGATATACAGTCATCACCACATGATTTATATGTTTTTAGAGTTTTAACAGCATCATTCAACTCCTTCGCGATAATAGGAAAATTCAGTTCAGATGACGGTGGTTGGCTTTCCAAGTGAGATAATTCTTTCTCAACGTCGGACTTCCTACTGTCACATATAGCCTCAGTAGTATACAAGGGGTAAATTGGCAGGATAGCGCGTCAGTGCGCATGCGCAGAACCTTTGGTGACGTCACAATTGGGCGTGTGCGCATGCGTGTGTGTGTGGATGGTGGGTGCTGGGTACAAGATGGCGACCTGTGTGTGGATGGTGGGTGCTGGGTACAAGATGGCGGCCTGTGTGGATGGTGGGTGCTGGGTACAAGATGGCGGCGTGTGTGGATGGTGGGTGCTGGGTACAAGATGGCGGCCTGTGGATGGTGGGTGCTGGGTACAAGATGGCGGCCTGTGGATGGTGGGTGCTGGGTACAAGATGGCGGCCTGTGTGTGGATGGTGGGTGCTGGGTACAAGATGGCGGCGTGTGTGGATGGTGGGTGCTGGGTACAAGATGGTGGGTGCTGGGTACGTGGCGGTGTGGATGGTGGGTGCTGGGTACAAGATGGCGGCGTGTGTGGATGGTGGGTGCTGGGTACAAGATGGCGGCGTGTGTGGATGGTGGGTGCTGGGTACAAGATGGCGGCGTGTGTGGATGGTGGGTGCTGGGTACAAGATGGCGGCTGGTGTGAGTGAGTGCAAGAATGTATTCATCCGCGGTCATGTCTACGAAAAGACACGGACTTTACCGAAGATACACGGACTTTAACGAAAAGACACGGACGTACACGAAAAGACGCGAAGGTGAACGCCATTGTGGGAAACCTCCCACAGACAGGTCAGTACATGCATTTCTATGTTGTTCACGCATAATAAAAGGATTGATCTGTAATCTGTGTTGTTGTTGTTGTTGTTGTTGCTCCCTTTTTTTGGACTAACCCATCAGAATAGTACGTATCACGGATTACACCCGTAGAGCTACATCTGGTCTATAAAACACGTCCCTCTGGATCCCACACCTTCATTTCTACAGAGCGCATTAGATGCTCCTTCATGAATGCTTCACATTGATACCTCACTCCATCCCATCGGTCCACTAGGGGCTCTCCTAGCTCCAAAAAGGCTATTTCATACCCTTCGGCCACCGCGCATGCGCACAATCACCCTAATTCACCCCCACACCCAGTCCATTAGATGCTCCTTCATGAATGCTTCACATTGATACCTCACTCGACCTCATTGGACCATTAGGGGCTCTCCTAGCTCCAAAAAGGCTATTTTCATACCCTTCGGCCACCGCGCATGCGCACAATCACCCTAATTCAACCCCACACCCAGTCCATCCGATGCCCCTTCACCTAAGCTTCAATTTGATACCTCACTCCATCCCATCGGTCCACTAGGGGCTCTCCTAGCTCCAAAAAGGCTATTTTCATACCCTTCGGCCACCGCGCATGCGCACAATCACCCTAATTCAACCCCACACCCAGTCCATCAGATGCCCCTTCACCTAAGCTTCAATTTGATACCTCACTCGGCCCACTTCCCCCCCCAAAAAAAAAAAAATTTGAAGATTTTGAAGATTTGCGCATGCGCACTCGAAAAGGGTATGAAAATAACAGAGCTCTCGTCCAATCAACACCCAGCCCATTAGATGCCCCTTCATGAATGCTTCACATTGATACCTCACTCGACCCCATTGGACCATTAGGGGCTCCCCTAGCTCCAATTTTCATACCCTTTTCGAGTGCGCATGCGCAAATCTTCAAAATCTTCAATTTTTTTTTTTTGGGGGGGGAAGTGGGTCGAGTGAGGTATCAAATTGAAGCTTAGGTGAAGGGGCATCTGATGGACTGGGTGTGGGGTTGAATTAGGGTGATTGTGCGCATGCGCGGTGGCCGAAGGATATGAATCTTCAAAATCTTCAAAAAAAATTTTTTTTTTTTGGGGGGGGAAGTGGGTCGAGTGAGGTATCAAATTGAAGCTTAGGTGAAGGGGCATCTAATGGACTGGGTGTGGGGTTGAATTAGGGTGATTGTGCGCATGCGCGGTGGCCGAAGGGTATGAAAATAGCCTTTTTGGAGCTAGGAGAGCCCCTAATGGTCCAATGAGGTCGAGTGAGGTATCAAATTGAAGCTTAGGTGAAGGAGCATCTAATGGACTGGGTGTGGGGTTGAACTATACCGTTTAGGTGTATTGATGATAATAAAATTTAAAGATCACATGTCCAACACATACTCACATAATGAAAGCAAGAATCGAACTTGCGACCCCTCGAGATGAAGGATACCCGTCCAGGTTTCATTTTTTTTGAGGTGTACTGAAATGCTCTCTCTAATTTATGCCACGGTATCTATTTTTACATCTAGGTTGAAGATTTATATCGAGACTGCTACACACTTTTCGAGATGTGTTTTCACTTTCGATGAAAGCACAAAACAGTCTAAAATGAGTCTAAAAAAATTCACCTACGCTAATATTTTCTAGTGTTTTGTAGAATATAGATTCGCGTTCATTTCTATTTCGTCAAGAAAAAATGTTTTGTAGAATATAGATTCGCGTTCATTTCTATTTCGTCAAGAAAAAATTTTCATCTCGAAAATTGGCAGATTGAAATGTTCTCTCTCATTTTATTACACGGTATCTATTTTTACAGCTGTCAACTGTTATGGTTTGGTCACAATGTTGCCATTTTCTCCCCTATATTTAGCGTCCACAAAAAGAAGAGTATATTACAGCAATTATGTTCAAGAAAACATCCCGCTAGAAAATTGTCTTCAAATTGTCTGTTGTTGTGGGAGTATAAAAAAATCCTGGTCAACAGGGGCGCGTATATTTCGTGCGACGCTATGTTGCCAATGCATTGAAATTTGAATAGGTTGTCTGCATGGGTTTCAACGCAAGTATAGTACTAAAGTCTAGCTTACCTGATAAAAGAGTTTAGTCCAGATGTATACCTATATCCCATACTCCCGGGCGTGTGATGCATATCTGGGGCTGTTTTTTTCCTAGGTGGGTATAACACACCATGAAGCCTTCATCACGATGCATTCGTATGCTAAAAAAATATGGGTATCACCACCAATCTCATTTCCATATATATTTTTTCGAAATTCACAGATATTTCCATCGGTAAATCCGGTGTTCAGTATACCACGTGGATGAAATGAACGCACATACATGCTCCCTGGTTTGGTGACGACATCCCAGCGGTTTTCTGTTTCTTGGCTTGTCACGCATTTTTTCGAAATTCACAGATATTTCCATCGGTATAAAATCCGGCGCACACGAGAGATATCAGCTGAGCTAACGGCCTCAATTGCCTGTCAGCTCTCTTGTTGTTTCAGCGCACACGGTGAGCAAAAGTTTCAAGAAATTGATTTCAGTTCCCGCATAACGTCTTCTTCAAGTCCATTTTGAAGAGTCGAGCGTATGAATCGAGTCAAAATAACATGCGATTCATTGGCCTGTCCGGTAAAACTGCTGAGCTGTTGGCTTGCGTTCGCCGCACACGCTGCTCGCGAGGCGAAATTATCAAACAAGTTTGATATTTTTCCCCCGGCCTCGCGGTTCAGCCAATGAACTATAAGAAAAACATATGTGTGTGCATATTAATAAACCACGTTGGCTGTATAGGTCGTAGAAAATGGGCGCCTAAAAAATGAACACATTTCATTACACTGTTGCGAATTGTTGCCAGTGCACGTGTCACTCAGTGCGTTTTCATATCCAGCTCAAATTGACACGGAGAATTTCGTTACCATTACCAGTAAATTGTAAGTTTATTGCGGAAAGAATTTATATTGCATAAATTCCTGCGGGAAATAGGAAGTACACATATATAAAGAATATTGTCTTGACGTAAAAAGTTTGTACATTTCATATTTACGGAGATATGGATTTTTTATAACTGAGCCGGTTTTTCGTGTAAACCATCGCAGCGAAAAGGGAAACGGCTGTCATCTTCGTTTTGCTATGTCACAAAAAGTGCCCGAATTACTTATTCCTAAATGATTTCATGACGAATCCAACTAAGGTTAGCAAGTATACATATTTTACGATATTGTGAATAACTGTGAGCACATAAGACGTTCTGGTTGCTGAGATCTGAATTTTTGAAGTTTGGCAATTTTCTGACTTCGAGCTTCGAATACCCACCGCCATATTTGTTGGAAGCCGGTTTTTCGTTTGTCATGATGGAAAATCATTAATTAATCATATTTTGAGATATATTTCTCAAGACAACCTTGTATTCATTGAAAATATAAATCGGCGAGTAGTAGACGAAGGGAAAATTGGGAAGTACTGACCATGCCCCAGAATACTTCATATGCATATCACGGCCTTAAGGCCTATGTAAGATGTAATCTACTTCACAGTTTAGTAGTATAAAAAGCGCAAGTCCTATTGACCTTGCCCCTTCCAAAGAAATAAAATCGGCTCTATTTTACAGGAGTATATACGCAGGTCACGTGGGTTGTCACGTCACTTCCGGGTTTTCACTAAACACTACCTCCAAACATAGAAGAGTTCCAATTTTTTCCCTTAGACGTCCGTATGTTCATCCTCCAAACCCACAAGAGTTCCAATGTTCAACCGCCGGGGTGTTTTCCACTGGCCTGGCCCGCTCCAGCGCCCCGCAGCGCGCGCGCGCGCGCGTCATCCCGCGTCATCCCCGGCAGTGCGCGCGCGGACGCGGGTCAAAAGGTCAAAGGGTCACCTCCAGGTCAGACGGTCCAATGTCCAATGAGACAATGTTGCGGCATCGCTATAGTCAGAGCTTGAGCACAAAAAAAAGGGGGATTCTAGATGAACCTGGGAAAGATGGGCAGTTCCATTTGGACCAATCAGCGGTCGAGAAAAAGAGCCAATCAGCGGTCGAGAAAAGAACCAATCAGCGGTCGAACAATCAGCCAATCGAATTGGGGTACTCACGGTGTGCTTTCGCTGACGTCCGCGCCTACATCTGGGTTCTTGTACACCCGGGTAATGTTTTTCTGGACATGGATGGGTTACCTTTGGCTCCATTCTAGGCCACTGATTGGCTAATACGGTGTTCAAAGCCACTTTCATGCATTATGCTCATAGAACTTATAGTCATAATCTATACGTGTTGGACGAGTCTCTTCACTCACCGTATACACGTACCTCAATGAAATGCCCGCTCCAAACCTAGCCCAAAGACACGTACTTGGTCTGTAGGCTGATTTCATTGGCTCTCTATTTTTTACTATAGTGCCCTTGCATTCTAACCTTGATGGGTTACCTAGAACTTATAGTCATCAACATAATCTATACGTGTTGGACGAGTCTTTTCACTCACCGTATACACGTACCTCAATGAAATGCCCGCTCCAAACCTAGACCAAAAACACGTACTTGGTCTGTAGGCTGATTTCATTGGCTCTCTATTTTTTACTATAGTGCTCTTGCATTCTAAACTTGATGGGTTACATTTTGGCCCCATCCTACACCACTGATTTCAGTTTGACTGAATTTCCACATTGGGCATTGATGCATTAGGAATAAAACACACAAGACAGGGGTTTTTGGTGAGATCTCATTTTTTTTTATTCAGTGAACAACAACAACGTGAGAACAACTACGTGAAAACTCAAGCCCAGAACAAGGGGCTTGTAATTAACTGAAGCCCAGAACAAGGGGCTTGCACATTGAAGCCCAGCACAAGGGGCTTGTAAACTTAAGCCCAGAACAAGGGGCTTGTCATTAACTTAAGCCCAGAACGGGGCTTGTACATTGAAATGATGGGCGGCCCAGTCATAGACGAGTACATCGCGGTCCCCGGCCTGGGGGTACTCGTCAAACATCTGTACGATGGTAGATAGGGGTCTTCCCCGGCATCGATGGTACAGGTAAAACAAGCAATATTGTCCGCACACGCCACTGGTCAGGCTTTGCAACGTTTGACTGTTCCAACACCACGTCTCTGTGCCTTGATCCATGAAGTCTGTTAAATCGGGATGGAGGGGTGGCAGGCCGTACGGGTCAAAGTATTCCCCCCTGCTGTTCTGTCAAGTACACGGCCAACCAATGTT
>JAVTVY010015118.1:0-63429 GCA_036873755.1 Hanleya hanleyi | reverse complement strand
CGTACATGACGACGACAATACCCTTCGGCCAAATTTTGGCCGAGGGGTAAAAACCAGCTGTTGCTGGAACAGAAACAGTGTTGGCCACAGGTCCCCTACTATAGTACATTCTCCGGGCTTGATGCGACTGTACAGTAAGTAGTAGCTTGCTGCTGTCCTTGTCTGTACAATTGGTCCTGGAGAAAAAACCCTGGTCTGCAAGGAAATTCTGGACCGTAGCAGACGTGGGGGTTCGGCCGTTGCGGGTCCCGGTGCCCCCGTGGAAAAGTGATCTTCCGGTTGTAGTACCTTGTAGGACTTGGAGAAAACTGTCGGCGGGAACCCTGAAGTGATGTGAAACACATGGTGTTGTGACATGGTATTGCTGATACCGTGCTGCTAGGACCAGTGTTGATGTTTCTAGAAGACAGTGACTGGAATCTTGCTCCACCCCAAACTTGACGCAACTGACGACCGTACTGAACGTTCGTAATCAATGCTGATGTGATGTACAACCGCAACCTCCAAGGGGGACCGCCTTCTAGCGTAGATATCCCTAAGGAAGATGATGCGTTGCTTGTCTGTCGTGGTATCCATGTGATGTGTCGGCTATCTGTTGCCGGACTAATGGTCCCCTCTAAGCTCTGAATTCCGCATCGGTGAATGTGAAGTTCTATGTGCTTGGTTGAAAGTGACTCGGGCATCGCCACTCTGGAAGGGGGGTGAAGATGTTCTGGGACGAGCATCCTTAGATTGCTTGTTCTTGCGCTCAGGATCAGTTGTAGTTGAGAAACTGTAATGAGGAGTACCTGGAGCTAGCCAAAAACTGTGCTAGGTCCCGGGTGAGTAGTAGACTGTAGTTCCATCCAACGGGCCTCTGTGTCATGGTGTTGATGGTCTGGTTCTCGGTGCAGGTTCCATATGTCGGAAACCTGTTGCCGCTTGAATGTAGCCGTACTACATAATCCGTGGGGTCCCTGGAAATATCCCTGGACCGCCATGATCATCGAGGCGAAACTGGACAAAGGCCTCTGGAGACGTCGAGAAAGTGACGACAATCGGGAGGCGAAGTCCAACTCCTGTAGAGTCGAATATGTTCAGTAAGTGTCCGGCCCCGTCGTCTGGTCCGGTCTCTACTGTCATCCCGATGAATGCTGGAGTCCCAGGTTCTGTTCTGGAGTCCTAATTCGCCTTCCGGATTAAAGATGACTTTATCCTCGTGTCCTCTTCCAGTGTCCGGGTCCGTGTTGACTTGGCCTTGGAAGAGACCTCAATGTGAAACTAGGCTTGCCCACTGTAGACTGGATGTCTCATCCCAAAGAAAAACGGGTTAAGTCAAACCGACTAGCCGTTTCTCCCGAAATAGATTCCCCTGATCATGATGTCGGGTGTAGGTGGAGTCCTAGATTATCCGATGAGGAGTAGGATCCGGCTCTTAGAAGACTGAGGATGATCGTCAGATGAAATGTCGGGACTTGGAGTAGACCTCACGTAAGGACTGACTTCTTCGACGCTGATCTTCTATATCATCAGGGTCGACCGTTCTGCAATCAGGTGAGTGAAGACTCGAGGCTTGGGAAGCATGAAAGGATGACTAGTGGTTTGAAGGTGAAACTTGAGAACCATCAATTCTGAATGACGAGGTTGACCTCTGTCCCGGTCGGGAGATTCCCTCTTTGCCTTGGAATTGTCCTTCCTTCTAAGGCGAACACCACTCTGAGCATCTAGCTTGGGTTGTCCGAGTTCTGACCGGAAAGACCCTCCGTGGCGATCTCCTCTGTAGAGTCGATAAGGCGCCGAAGAATTCCATCTTGGCCCGTAAAAAGGTCAATGATCCCGCTTATGCTTCACGTCTGGATCCTGAATCACCCTGGAGATAGTCGTCAGGAACCAATCAGAGTATGATGTAATTCTGTGTTGTGTCAGCCTCATATCTTCCACAGCACAGGCTTGCCTCTGTTGAAGTATCCCCGCTGGTGTGGTGTCCTCGTGAAGTTCAACAGTCTGTCAAGATCCGGTTCAGACTTCGGGCCCTGAACGGTGGATTGTCTCCGTGAAGAGTGTAAGCCCTGTAAGGACCGGGCTCCTGGAGAGATGACGAAAATCTCCGATTGTCGATCCAGTGCGTCGTATAGGTTGGCTGATGCTGGAGATGGTGCGCAGGTTGGCGCAGCTTCCTCCTCAGAAGGTTTGTTAAAACCGTAAAGAGGTGTCGTAGTAAGTTTTCTCCGTTCCCGGCGAGGTCATCAGGCTGCTTGTCATCGCCGACCACCGGTCTGGGCATCTCTGGAGTCAACGTATGTACCGCCGCTATCCTGACTTTGAAGGGTAGCATGTCTTATTCTTCTACCTCCGCCCGACGTAGGAGGTGAATCCGTATGAGATGAGGATGCCGAGGAAGTGGAACGTCGTGCTCCGTTATCCTGACTCTGAAGGGTAGCATATCTTATTCTTCTACCTCCGTCCGACGTAGGAGGTGAATCCGTATGAGATGAGGATGCCGAGGAAGTGGAACGTTGTGCGTGATCCTCATATCGTGTGATCTCACGGGTCTCCGATGAAGGAACTCTACCCTGGTAAGGGGCTGTGAAGCCTGGGATGACTGTGTTTCTTGACCAGGTTTGCCTTGGAAGGTACCCCTGGAGCAGAAGTCTGTTCCTTGGGGGCAGGTCCAGAATGGTGATCTACGAGTCCTGTTCATCTCTGGACTTCCGTTTATGCCGATGCACGGGCTACGGTGATAGTGGGTAGACGTCCGCTCCTCGTCATCAATGCTTGTTGACGAGAAAAACCGGTGAACAGCTTCTCCCTCGTCTGTTGTAAGGTCGCTCCGGGGTATGGTCGCTATGGTACCGACTGGACCGGTAGGCTGGACTAGGTGAAGGGTCCGACGTCTAGGACGGTCCCTCTCTCGATGATGACGTACAGGATAGGCATCTCGGCGTTGTAACGGTGTGCGACTTCGTTACGAAATCTGCTTGCTGTAGTACCGAGGTATGGCTCCGTTGTATGGGTCCAAGCTGGAGTAGAGGCCGGCTCACGGCGTTCTGGCTGAGTCCGTTCCTCATAAGTCCGTGACTCCTTGGATGTGGAGTCTTGGTGATCTGTATAAGTCCGTTCTGCTTGAGTCCGTGACTTCTCAGGTGTAGACTCTCGGCGTGCTGGATAGATCCCTGTGGTACCAAGCTCCGTGATACGGCTCCGGGTGCGTGGTTTCCTCCCGCGGTGCTCCGGTATCGGAGTCACGGTGGTCTGGATAGGTCCGTGAGGTATCAAGTTCCGTAATACGGCGCCCTGGATAGGGCCGTGATCTCTGGATAGGGCCGTGATTCCTTGGAATCCCGGCCCCTGTAGGCCTTTGGCTTGTCCGACTCCCGGCGTCCGGTATAGAGCCGTAACTCCGTGGTACCGGTGAGCTGTGCTTGAGCCGGGGTCCCGCTGTAGTGGTGGAGTCCGTGATCTTGATTCTCGGACTGCCTTTTTTTCGCCGTGTCCCTCTGTGTCTCCGGGGTACGGCGGTTCTTGGGGACTTGGATGAACGGGAGTTGGTATCCGAGTACTCGCTCTGATCCGTGTCTGTGACGGGGCTGTCTAGTAGAGTCCGTGTCAGCACTCTAGCCGGTGCAGTAGAGTAGACCGTATCGCCGTGGCTTGGGCTTGACTGGTCTGCACTTTGCCTATTCTCTCGGTATCCCATTAGTCTCTGTAGGCTCTAGGCTTGACGGGGTCTCGGAGTTCTGCATTGGGCTGATCTCTCAGAGCCATGGTCCCGTATGCTGATCTAACGTCTGTGGTCTGTCCCGCGGGTAGTACCGCCTCTGGAAGTAACCTCTCTCTCCGATGGTCGGGTCCGAGGTGCTCTCGAGGTCCTTGAAGGTCCAGGGTACGGCTCTGTCCCGGGTCCCGGTTCTCCACCAGGTCCCGTCTTGAGTTGCGGAGCCTTGGATGAACGGGAACTGTAATCCGAGGTCTGCCCAGATCCGTAGTTGTAACGGCTCCGGTATAGAGTCCGTATCTCATCTTCTCCGGTGAACTTGAACTAGGCCGTCTTGGGTCTGTAACTTGTTCACCGTCTTAAAATGTAGCTCCAGGGTACTTGTTCTTCGCCGTGGAGCTGTGATCCTGTGTCCGTGATCTGTGCTGTTTTCACGGGACTGTTGTGAAGATTCCACTGGTACAGTATCGTTTCCAACGATAAGTTGCTGGTAGGAACTTCGTTTACAGCCAAGTCGTTGAAGAGGGCCTGAGTAGCTTGCTTCTCAGCTGGACATCTTGCCAGGTCAATGGCCGCTCTCCAGTGTTGACAGCGTCGCCCTAGGTGACTGTAAACACACCTTGAAAACAAAGAAAAATGCAAGTTTTAAACTGGTTAAAACTGACGACATTATTCGTTCCTATAAATCTTTATAGCTGGGCGACTACGTAGGTTCATAATGAACTACGGGAGAGAAAAAAGATAACCCTAGAGTGCGTCTATAACACCAAAAGTTACTGTTTACAGGAGCTCTTTCAAAACAGGTCTTGTCACCAAGACTGCAAGGAAAAAGAGTGATGGACATGCGCGGAGTGCACGCCACCTGGCGGACGATCGACGCAGCGATCAAGGGAGATAATTTTGTTTGCAGGAGATCTCCAAATGGAGGATATTGGCATTTAAGTGATAACAGGTGAAGATTTGGGACACAAACATATGAGATACCCTTAGACATACAAGTATATATACAGGGCTCTCACCAGAAATTCATAGTAATATTATGACCCCTCCATAATTAGTCCATAATAAGACTTTGTCTTCCCTGTTTACTGTTAGAAATTTCCAGTCCTTCAAACAGGCATATACATGTATGCGAAGTGGTGGTTGGGTTGCCAGTAGAGCAGATATTGGATCAGGAACTACCTTTCTGCAGCCTCAATTTCACATACATTTAAACTAAGCATGAAATCCATAACCGTTTTTTTGTCTTTTTTGATATAATTTGGCAAAACAAAAAAAAACCAAAAAAAAAACCTCCCAAAAAACACCAAACAAACAAATGTATTAATGTAGTGAACACATTTTTTAAGGGGTTTGAATCACATTTCAGAAAATATATACTTATACATGTGGAAGATTTTTGTCGAAGATTCTACAACCATTTATGTCCAAAGAGCGAAACCCCTGATCGAGTGTCAGGAAAGACAGACCGTGAATATATCAGTCAACATGTGAATACACTGTACGAGTGCATTTTATTCTTGAATTCATCCAACTGTTATAGCCTTGTCATATATATGGCAGACTATGGCCTGCTCCCCTTGAACTTTCCCCTGCCATACTGACTCACTTATCACCATAACCTCTCATAGATCTACCACAACAATACAGCTATGTTCCTTCTTCCTACTTCATAGGTCTAACTTATCAGACCTTGTATAGACAAAGGTTAACATGGGACTAAACCCCTGCCCTTGATAGATTACTGATGATCAGACCATAATACAAACAGCAGTACATCCAAACATCATACACACTGCAGACAGTTCAGCAGGCTATGAAATTCTGTTAACAGACATTTTGGCATTCAAGGTTCAGGAACATATTACAGCAGAAATTAGAGAATACCCTGTTGATCCACTGATAAGCTTGGCATAATGCAGAAGCAAAGTAACTCCGAATAAACTTAATAAATGCATGGCGACAGTCTCAATATTTCGACAAAATTTTATTTGTCATCTTCAGGATGTGATTTAACAGCAGTTACAGGCTCTTATATACAAAAACGACTAACAAAGACTGAAATGGTTAGATACACAAAATTAGAGGGCAATAGCCAATCAGATAATATGTGAACATAACAAGGTAAACATGAGTGGCAAATAGGCATGACAAGGAATACACATAGGCCTGGCAATACACAATCGAAATGGCAATAGTTTGATAAAGATTAATAGTGACCAGTGGTGATTTATTGAGGTGCGTGAATGTGTATAGAGTGGCAGAAGAAATGTCATTCAGGGGAATAAACACAAGTGAAACAGAGATCAGAAAAAAAAGAGAAAATATGTATTAAGTTGATTAGAGAAACGTAACAAAGGTACATGTATGGAGGATTGAAATCGGAAATAAAATATAGAGAATTAGATAGTTACAGAATGGGAAATGCTGAATTATATTAAGCTATTAATTAACAAGACAAGGAATACACACACCACAGAAATGCTGGATGGCTGTATTATCTTATCTAAACAGTGATTGATGGAATAAAATATATATATAATAAAAAAAAAAAACATTGAAATTGGCAACGAAATACCAAAATAATAAACAGTAGTCTACCTGAATAACTGTAGCTCTTTCGAAGCTTTTACACCACTGTTAAGTTTAGGATTTGATCGCCGAATAGCTAGGGCTTCCTTAAATAACAAGACATTCCAGTGATCCGCGGAGTCAATAACTTTAGTGTTAGACAATAAGACTGAGGACAATGGGCAATATGGAATACCTTCTAGTCTATTCGGTAAATCTAGTAGGTCTTTAATATGTTGGAAATGCTCACAACTGAACAAATGAGAATGGATTTCGCTGTTGCCTTTACTATGTTCCTTAAGTCGTGTTTCAAGACAACGCTCAGTTTTTCCGATGTAACTAGAATTACAACCAGGGCAGGTAAATTGGTACACAATATCACTTCTAAATTCTAGCAGAGTCTTGTCTTTGATGTTGATAATTGCACTGACTTTAGTGGTTCTCCAATGAACAATGATCTTCACTGGCTTTGTGAGAAGTTTGCGAATTTTACCTAAATATCGTTTGACTATTCGTTCTCCCTGAGGACCAACGTAAGGGAATTTGATCCAGATTTTAGGTATGTCGTCTTTAGGTTTATCTCGAGGCGCACAAGCCAAACGGGTGGTGAACTTTTTGACAAGTTTTTCAACTGTAGCTCTGGGGAAGCCATTCCAAGACATAAAGTCTTTAATAACGCTCAACTGATTGTTGAATAGCGAAACAGTACTACAAAGTTTGTGAGCTCTAGTAATAAGTGCCCGTATCCAAGCAGTTTTTGTAGTCCAAGGTTGAAAGCTGTCGAAATGAATATACTGGCCGGTACAAGTGGATTTCCGGTATATTGAGGTTGTCATTCCATTGCAGATTTTGATATCGAGGAAATGTACATCAGTATAAGCGTCAAATGCCTCATGGGTAAACTTGAGCTGTGGGTGGAAAGTGTTCAGTGCCGTCAAGATTGAGTTGAAATCAGCAGGTTTGGCTAGAACAAGTGTGTCGTCCACATATCTGCAGTAGAATTTAACCGTTCCATCTTGGACCAGTTTATCCACCACTGTCTTTTCTAGCTCAGTCATGATGATGTTGGCGAGGGTCGGTCCTAGGGGGGAACCCATCGATACACCGTCCACTTGCTGGTACAATACACTGTTGAACGAGAATGGAGTTTTGGTACAGGAGTCGATCAACAGTTTTTTCAGGGTAGTCTTTCGGATAGTGGTTGTAATTATCTTCTGTTTATATACACGGTCAAGAATGATATTCACTACTTTCCTCAGAGGCACATTGGTGAACAGCGATTCGACATCGAAGGAAACAAAGCGATAGCCTTCATCGAATAAGTTTTGTGGAATTTCTCTAATACGTTGGGCTGCATCAAAGGAATCAGATAGTGAGTATTCGTTATCCGTTAATGGTTTCAATAGTTTCGACAGGAATTTACCGACTTTCGAGTAGGAAGAACCAGTTGTGTCGATAATTGGGCGAAACTTGGGCAGATTCACAAAATCTTTGTGTGTTTTCGGTAACCCATAGGCGCGTGCTGGTCTCGTGGATTTGGGTTTCACTTCCTTCAATTCATCTTCAGTAATTTCACCTCGACGATGAATTGTGCGCAGGTAATTTTGCAGGGTGCGTAGTTGGGTCATACTGGGGTTCTTGTCTAGTTTGCGGAATTTCCTCCTAATCTCCTCCTTCCGTATTAATATGACCCCGCTACCTTTATCGGGTTTCAAAATAGCGAAGCGTTCTTTCAGTGTTTTCAGAATTTTGATTCGGTGGGCATCAGAAGACAGTCGTTTATCACTGAAGTCCAGTATGTTGCATGACATGGCCCGGATAGCATTTTTGACACGTTCTCTCTTAATGTAACCATTCGGTAGTAGTCCATGGTAATTTAGATGTTCCCAGAATGTTTCGGCACATATGATAATGTCTGAATCTCTCGGGACGTAGCAAGACCATGTTTTAAGCCAAAACGTAGAATGTCTTCTTCGTCTCTGGAAATCGTTTCATTGGTGAGATTAAGAATAGTGGTGTTCGGGTTGTCTTTCAGGCCAAGTGAAATAGAGTGTTCTTTGAGGAGTGAGGGGAATTTCTTCTCCTGGCGTTGGATATGGGCAGCGTTGATTTTGTCCATGGGCTTTCTGGCGATGTGTTTGATCGTGGTGGCTTTCATCCAGGTAGTGCTGTTCATCAGTTGTGTTTCTAACAAGGTATTTTCCCTCCTCAGTTGTCGAACTGTTTACCTTGTTATGTTCACATATTATCTGATTGGCTATTGCCCTCTAATTTTGTGTATCTAACCATTTCAGTCTTTGTTAGTTGTTTTTGTATATAAGAGCCTGTAACTGCTGTTAAATCACATCCTGAAGACGACAAATAAAATTTTGTCGAAATATTGAGACTGTCGCCATGCGTTTATTAAGTTTATTCGGAGTTACTTTGCTTCTGCATTAGAGAATACAACATCTGCCTTTTTTTTCGCAATCGGCAAAATCTGTCAAGTAGTTTCCGTTGTTGATACGTTTGTCCTCTGACATACTAACCAATCACTCACAAGTCATCACAAAGTCTACAGTAAATACTCTAAGAATTCAATCGCTCCATTAAAATTTGATAAAATTTTTGGGGCAGGATTCATTCAAATAAATTTGATCATTCTCTAAAATCATTAAATTATTGAAGAAGAAAAACAAGATGTATTGTCTGTGCGACTCCGGACAATTTTAATAACTTTTTAAACCTTACCTTTTATATTTTGGGTTGAAACATTTAATGCCAAATAGTAATGCGGCATGATGTGATGAATGGCTAAGGTTCAGTGTTTTGCTCCTGTGGCAGTCATATTTATCCTCCTCCTACAGAAATATGGTGGGGGAGGGGTGAAATTCAGCCAAATTTCAGATTTCCTATGGAATATCGCAATTCTACTATACATGTACCACCGATGATCGTCCTCCAAGTCAATGTAAGCTTGCAGCACTGGTGAATTATTGATAAAGTCCCACTGAACCCGGAATGCTACCTGTCAATCATCTCTGTTCGTGAACATGAAATATGGCAGGTGCTTGAATAATTAAGCTCATTCACAACAATATAACTGGGGACAGCTGTAGGTCAGTTTTCTATCATACAGTCATATATATATTGTTACATGTTCATGTAGATATGATCTGTCCTGAATTCATGTCCACAGAAATTGAGTTGATAACCTGTTGAAACAATTGGCAAGAATGAATGCATATTTATCATATCTCCGCTGTAGTAATCTCTCCAATAATTCAATCACAGGAAGTGAAATTTCTTGCCATGAAATCTGGGGGTGATCAAATATATTATGACAGTAAGTCGACAAAATGGTTAAAATCATGAAAACAATCCAATTTATTTCTCAATTATTTCAATGATTTTGGACACTGATCAAAACTATTAGAATAGCTGATTGAATTTTGCATATTTTTTATGAAATATCTTCACAAACTTGAAGACAGAAAGACTAAAACCAATCAGAAATACAATATATATATATGCCAATACATGTGAAATAAAATTGACAAACTTCTGACACCATACAAAGGGCAGAGATATGGAGGAATTAAGAGTTTTTTCATCGAAGTTTCATGTCTTGTCAGATTGTTTTTAAAACCTCAGTATTTCAGCTTTTCATTTAATTAGCTTTTCTTACCACAACCAGCTCAAGGCAAGAAAATGCTGGGCAAACATGAAATTACAAGTGAACAGTTTCTTCTCCGCTTTCTAACATCCTGATCGGATAGGATTAGGATCTTGACCATACGTCACCACAAAAGGAGACTTCCTTTGTCGGAAATCTCAAAAAGTCCTACAAAGGCAGGTTGATTGGAAAGTAATAGAAGCTAATGGAAACTTAATTATAGCTGGAGGCTTAGGCTGTTAGTTCTCAAAGTCAGACTGTTCAAAACTGGAGAGAATCAGATCACTTCAAGATTCACAAAAGCCTGTCCATCAGTCAACTGCTTGACTGGACACCGGACAGAAGGACTTGTCGATTCCTTTATTATTTCGGCTGAATTCCGAATGACTCTCCAACAAGTCAGATCACAGGAATCAATTATTGAATTGGCAAACTGACCAGATGGGAGCCAACAAGTGCCAGCAAATTCGCCCAGTCAAAACAAGGATTGTTCAATTATACACTGATGAAAAACTTGCTAATTCAAACTTCTCTCCCGTTATTGAGAACTTCCTGAGAAGGACCTTTTGTAGTGTCTCATTCCATCAGCTGCCAGTTCTTGTCAAGGTTCAATGTTTACTTGGGGAATTAGAGAACCCCCCTCAGGACTGGAATTGGACCGCTTTCCCAAGCCTGCTTAACTTATCCCTTGTGGTGAAATCCCCCTTGATTGGCATATCTGACTAAGCCTGTCTATTCCAGTATCCATTTCTGTTAGATCCCTTCAGATCTGACCACTGATATCAACATCTTTTGAGGGATTCAATCACTGGTCAAGACCCAAATAGGCAACTTGAAAGACTAAACTCAACCTTGATCCCAGATCTCTTTGGTAACCAAGGTCCACTGAACACCAGGTTATGTAATATGGGTAATTTAAACAGAATGTGGCTGAAGAGCGGGAGTGGATATGTCCGTATTGATAATAGGTTTTAACATTATCGGGAAAGTGTGTGTATACTGGGGGATCAATTCCCCTCAGGATGAGGACCTGGCCACCACAAGATCTCTTCAGGCAATGCTAATGAGGGTTTACTGAACATTCTGCACAATACAAAACTGCTTCTGGTTACAAAGAGAATCTTTAATTGCAAAATAACAGACTTGTGGTTTACCATAGCAAATGTTAATTAGGTTTAGCTTGCGCACTATGGAAATTTAGACAGACTGCAAATTGGTGTAACAAAGGATATGGATCAATGCAACCTCACTTGAATAACATTTGAATAATTTGATTTTGTCAGCTGAAAATTTGAGAGAATGGGTATTTTAAAGAAATGATTGGAACTCTCGCATTTTTGAATCAGCATGGTGAAAAGTACCCAAAATCGTGAGAAAAGGGGTTTGGGCGATTCAACTTTTCTCCATTTTCCTTTTTCTAGAAGAGTGAGCTGGTTTCATAGGACATGCTCTATAGATAGTATGTCTGCTAAGAACCTGAAATAATCAATTTTACTATTCAATTCAAAAACTATTTCAACAGTTAACTTTTTGGCAGGCAAGATTTTGGATCCCAACATTTCGACAGAGAGTGGAAGGTACGACATTTTGGCCCACAACATTTTGTTAGTCAATTTCATACCTTTGAAATTGCTGTTCAGATAACAAAATAGGTAGAACAAACACAATTATCATGTTCACATGTGGGCGATTTATTATGTGCACATATGATGCAAAGCTTGCACATGTTATTTCCATCAGGTATATATGTTCGTGAAATACTTTAACACTTTCACACGTTAACAGTATCAATCACAGGGAGAGAGAGAATTTAAGTTTAACAATTATGCTGCTGCAACTACTATACCCTGGGGCATAATCATTTCCTCCCAAAGCCTCAAAGTGTTTTTGCAAAAAAATCTATTAATTAATTGAAAATGATCACCATCAAAATCATACATTTTCTGCCAGATCATTTAATGCATTCCATGTTGTCATTGATGTTTTAAGTTTCATTTTAAATCTAGAATAAACATGTGAGAGAGAGAGAATTAAGGTTTAACGTCGCATTCAGCAATATTTCAGCTATATAGCGACAAAACATGTACATGTCAGGGAGTAATCCAGAAATTATTTGGGGACGCCGGTGGGGGAGGGTCGAGGGAGGGGGGTATCCCCCCCCCCCCGTCGCAGAGCGAAAATAAAAATGGAATTTGACATGCATCTAATGAAATAAACAATTATGCTCCCTGGATCAGTGTAGAGTACTATATCGAGGATTCTTGAAAATCACATCAACAACAATAAAGCCGAATGGCAAACTTCATGTATCAATACTGTTTTGTGTTCATTCTTTGTGGAAATTTCATTACCTATATGTCAATCCGTCTTTCTCTCATGTCCCTAAATTTGTCTATTAAGAAGTTCCATGCCTCCTCACTGAAAGTTTCCGATCCCACCAGGATGATTCTCATTAGTTTATCCAAACTGCTGGCACATTTTCGTCGCTGTGCTGTTGTTGTACATTGTTAGGCCTAGGTGTTTCAATTCCCTGTGAATGTTCTGATTGTTCCTGGTCAGAAGTGTCCCGTCCGTCAGTTTCATTTTCGTGTGTATCGTCCACCGAAGCACCAGTTTCCGTGTCTCCGCCACGTGCACGTTTTATAAATGCAAAAGAGTTCGCTGATCAGTAGGTTTTCTCGTCTACACATTTTGTTTTGACCAGTAGGTAGCAGCCTTTTTATTATGGCTGAAACCAGACGTTCTTGGACGACCCATTTTATCAAATCGTGTAAACCGTGCTCTTTTAAATTATACGACGACAACTTTTGACGATCGGTAGGCGCGCGTATAATTGTCAGACTCGAAGCGGAACCGGACTGGAGTACACTACTCTCGTCAATAATAAAACAGTGAAAGTTGTTCACTATTTGAAGTATACTTCAACCTTGAGAATGTATTTAATATACAAAATTAAACGCTAGTTGTGACGTCATTCTATTTTTAAAAGTGTACATTATTTTTCACGAATGTACAGCAAGTGTACATTCTTTTTCACGAATGTACAGCAAGTGTACATTCTTTCTCTGGAAAGAAACGCGTCCGTCAGTTAAAGCATGTAAGAAGACACGAATGGGGCAATAGACTACTTGATGTCGGTCTCCTGAAATGTACAAATGACAAACAGCACTGCAACAAGCGAATTGGACTTATGTCAATTCAGCCGCAACTAACAGGTGAAATGAAGTAATGTTCTTTAAAAAAACAGTAGACGAGCGAAGAAAACACAACCCAGAAAGATACCATGCCGACTACAATGTAATAAATGTGCAAATTGCATATACATGTAGGAATAGCAGTCCGATAAGCGTTCTATGACTGTAGTTTCTCTGATTTCGGTCACGATTTCTTTTTGTGAGTGGTACACTTTCTGCCTCCTCATATACATACATTAAAACACCGACTGCCTCAAATATAGGTCTAATCTTTGGTTGTCGCCTGCCGTGCGTTGATTGCAGACTAAGCAGTCAAAATATGACGCGTCTGTATATCGTAACACATTAATTTTCTGCCGCACGTATATGTGTGGGTACAAGTGAAATGTGTACCGGTAAACGTGAATTCCTGTCAGACATTCCGTTAATTATGGGCCTGGTATGAGATCATGCATATGGACATATGGATATGTAATTTGTATGTCTGCATGTTTTGCTTCATATGCGTTTCACGTAATGTAGATTGTGACACGTATATATCAATTACATATATTTTTTTCGTTACAAAGTTACGGACCAGTCAAACGAGTTGTGGAAGTTTTGTTTCGTGTGCAAATGTGTTGTTTGCCCTGAAACAATCATGATGTGTTACATAATACGGCCATTGTGTAAGTTATTTATCGCCTACGACATCGGGGAACGATTTTCCTGTGTTGAATAGATAAACAGCAGCCCAGGTAGGCGTATACGTAAATTCCTTCCCACGTGATGGACTGTCCGTCATGTAGGACGCCGTCAATCGGGTACAGTGTGCGTACTTGGCCCTTTGCAGTTATTGTTCGAATGGTTCCACACATGTAATCACCTGGGCCTATATCATGGCAATTTGTTCGGTTTGACAGAGCTCATTTCATTCTTCGTGTAAGACGAAGAAGTAAATACATTATCGTTGGACTAACGTTTAAGTCGGAGAAAGACCTCCTAACTGTACATTCGTGAAAAAGAATCGACTCGGCGCTTCGCGCCTCGTCGATTCTTTTTCACGAATGTACAGTTACTCGGTCTTTCTCCTTTACCTAAACTGTAGTCGATGAGAAATAAACGTTGTTTTTTGTAAAAATCCGATGTGTCCTGTCCGTTTTTACTGTAAATTTCAAGTCGGAGTTTTTCCATGTTCTGCTGAATTGTAGTGGCGCGTAGGCTCTAACACAGTGCTATGATATCTGATTTACCGCGAGGTTTAGTTTGGATTTTTATTTATTTTTATTTTTTTCGTTTTCATTTGGGTGCGAGAGTTTGGGCGCCCATACCGGTATACCGGTAGCAAAACCTTCCTGGATTACTCCCTGCATGTATACATCCATGATTTATTTTTAAATAACCCACATGTAAACATGAAAACTTTGTTGTTTTTTTATATCTATTTCATCATATTAAATTCAATGTCAAAGGTAGAATTCATGAATAAAATTTGACTGCTGAAATGTTGTAAGGAATGAGTGAGTGAGTGAGTGAATATGATTTAACGTCGCTTTCCACTAAATTTCAGTCATATCACAACGTTGGGTCCTATTACCCCCCAACTTACTGCTAAAATGCTGTGGACTGAAATGTTGCCTGCCAAAATGTCCTGACACCCGTGACACCATAATACTGACAAATTCTGCATTAACTAGAACTCGTGGACTTCGAAAGGCTGCCGTTACCTGTGTGATTTTATGGTTTTGATGTTTGGCTGTGATCTTTATAGAGTTTTTCCTATTTCCCAAAATTGGATCATGACGTGTATAGGTTGTGTTATGTGTAATGCTTTAGTTACCTTTGACAGTCATAACAGGATGAAATGTACGAAGTACAATAATTTGATGATTTATTCCATTAATTATTTTGGTGCTTCAGAGTAAATTTTAATGAAAACCACAGCGTCTGAAGTCCCCCGACGTTGAAACTAATTATTTGGCTTGGAACCTTAACATTCAGTACCCAGCATAAAAAAGCATTCTCGAGTGATATCCCGTGGCAAGTTATCTACTTCAGCTTGTCACCCCTACTGAAACTTTTTTTCTCACCATACTGTCATGTATTCCAACTAGTTTCTCCATTTTTTTCAGGAATTGTAGAATTTGAACGCACATGTTTTTTTGTTTTTGTTTTTTTTTTCTCCATCGGGAGACATTGAGGACACTGACAGATTTATCTCCTTCCTCTAGCTCTGCATTGTCCTCACTCAGCGATGTTGACCATTATCCTAACGCATAGCACGATCACACATAGAAACTTCTGCTCATAGCCATGCAGTAATAGATGATATCTGAGTATATTAGGGCATTTCCCAATTGGTCACCTCCGATTGATCCCATGGGATCCGAAATTGGCGCAATCACATTCATAAAACGAGGACACACCTCCAGAAAGCCATCGACTGAAATGACCCCTTGGTGGGCCTCGAAATGCCCCTACCACAAAATAAAAAGCATATCATTTTCCTGTGAACTGTCACAGATGTTGTTAATTTAAAATACATGTAGGTAAGGTCGTTAGAAATATAATTTTTCTTAAGAAAAACAAAGAAGCATGCTCCATTAGAGTGGGAACTAACATAGCTGATTCGCACAACTTCATTTTGGTCTCGCATAGAATCCCCCAGTCTTGCGCATCTGCACCCAAATGAGACTGATACATGTCGGATGTCTGAGATGCCCAGGTCAAACTATTTAAATACAGATAATTTCAATAGCTCGTTTAAATGCGGTAGGCATGTGACTTCAGGAACAACTTTCGAACAGGATTATGTCCCTCCAGAAATATGTCCTTTGCGGCTGAGAGGTGGCACCGTGTGAAATACTTGCCGAATCATAGCGATAAGCTAAGGGTAGTGTTAAGTGAAACGTGAAATGCCCTTAGCATGCTAAGATGGATGTTACTCTGTGGGCTCATTTCTCAACAGACTGTTCCATTATTAGGGAGTTCAGTGTAACATGTCAACAAAATGTTCAATTATGAGATTAAATTTGTTGGAATAATATTTTCTTGAATATCATAACAGCAGGGGGGTTTTAGGCACTTTCTCATCCAGGTAACTCAGATTAAAAACTTGAATTTGAAGAATTGAGTTTTTGAGAAATTTTAAACTGGAGATTTGCCCTAGCCACAACTGTTCCTATCAATAATATACCTCGGATGATAGTCACACATGGCGTTCAGTGATCACCGTCTGCTATAACCCGTACCGTATAAAAGTTCATTTTGATGCTAAGTACCTGTTATTTTCGGGAAGCTAATTCCTTCCTTTCAAAGCTTGTCACTTTTATTAAAGTTTCCGGCGCTGGTGATCAGCTGTACAAGAGCCGTTTTCACATCGACCCTGACTTTCCCCATGTTACGGTAGACGCCATATTGTGTGTATTTGGGCCACTACGCATGCGCAGTTACGCAATATGTCATCTTCATTATTAACTGGAAGATGATCATCGATAAAAACATTCGTGCCTTTACCGTTAACCAATGCCCTGGGAGTAGTATGGTACAGATTAATAGTGCACTGTTTATTATCTGGTGCACGGATTTTCAGGGACACTTGTACTTCATTTCCAGATACATCCAATGATGGTTTTTTTTCAAGCAGTAGTTGTGGTTTGGTTACCTCAAATTGAGTGCATGTCTTTTGTTTGAACAGGTTGGGGAAAATACCTTGATCGAGGTATTGTAACTTGATCGGGGTATTATACCTTGATCGAGGTAATTTAATCAAATTTATTCATCAGTCAGTGCATCAACATTCATTCAACGTGGATATGACTTTGAGATGGAAGTATGCCATCACATGCCGTTTTCATTTACATAATAAATTTCACCGAATATGTCATTTGAAGCCATGTTTCATTTTTGAAATATTAGAGTGACTAATTTTATTGATTAGTCGCATGATACAAAGCAGTAAGTTGCTGTGAAAATCGTGGAACAATGAAGCCATAGATGTTGTTGAAAGATCCATACAGTCCATGGTATGTGTGGATGTCCACAGTTTCCATAAATTGACAAAAACTGAAGTTGACATAGCCCCATACCCCAACCTAGGTATACGGTAGGCCTATACCTCGATCGAGGTATAATATCCCGATAAAGGTATAATACCTCGATCAAGGTATTTTCCCCAACCTGTTGAACAGCTGATACATCCCTGCAGAGTATGTTAGGCTTACACAACCACCTGTGATTTTCAATGTGACGTCTGATCGTTTGGCTGCCGATAACTTTTTCACAAGAGCCTTTGTTTTGTTCAATGAGTAACTTTTTGATTTGACATCAGATTCGTTGACGTATCTATAGCTAATAAGCACATTTGCGGCACTGTCAGTTTCTAACTGTGACATCTGTGGAAACTTCGAAATGTCGCCACTGTCGTTGGGTACATCAGTGGGTGTCCAGTTTTCGTCACGCACGTCCGTATTTGTATCTAATACCGCTTATGCCCGTGCTAGGGGCCGTGTGGTCATATCATCCAAGTTGCCACATGAACAGGTACCATAAAAGCGTACCTGAGATACAACAGATATCACGAATCGTTAGATTCTTGGTATGTGCTTTAGATAGGTTAACCAGAAGATTATTCTGTGAAGTCATGTGACGCAGTCAGTATGTCGGCACCTCTTCCCACTTCCCTTATATGTGTTGTAATTTTTACCTGTATATGGCGAGATTCTGCTGGTGGACGTTTCGTCCCCGAGGCCCGCCCCCTGTACAGACCTTTTTGGTCTTTGATATATGTTGGCATTTGTGGGAAGTTGATGCTGGGTCGACATCGGGCCTTACAGACTAGTCTTTTGTGTTAAATGCCGTCATTACATCTGACGACGATACAGCTCACCAATCTCCAATGTACGAGTTGTCACAGCGAAACAGCTCACCAATTACCAGTATACGAGTTGTCAGAGCATTTCCATCATAGCTCTCTAGATTTGTATCTAATACCGCTTATGCCGGTGCTAGGGGCCGTGTGGTCATATCATCCAAGTTGCCACATGAACAGGTACAATAAAAGCGTACCTGAGATACAACACATATCACGAATCGTTAAGATTCTTGGTATGTGCTTTAGATAGGTTAACCAGAAGATTATTCTGTGAAGTCATGTGACGCAGTCAGTATGTCGGCACCTCTTCCCACTTCCCTTATATGTGTTGTAATTTTTACCTGTATATGGCGAGATTCTGCTGGTGGACGTTTCGTCCCCGAGGCCCGCCCCCTGTACAGACCTTTTGGTCTTTGATATATGTTGGCACTTGTGGGAAGTTGATGCTGGGTCGACATCGGGCCTTACAGACTAGTCTTTTGTGTTAAATGCCGTCATTTACATCTGACGACGATACAGCTCACCAATCTCCAATGTACGAGTTGTCACAGCGAAACAGCTCACCAATTACCAGTATACGAGTTGTCAGAGCATTTCCATCATAGCTCTCTAGATTTGTATCTAATACCGCTTATGCCGGTGCTAGGGGCCGTGTGGTCATATCATCCAAGTTGCCACATGAACAGGTACCATAAAAGCGTACCTGAGATACAACAGATATCACGAATCGTTAGATTCTTGGTATGTGCTTTAGATAGGTTAACCAGAAGATTATTCTGTGAAGTCATGTGACGCAGTCAGTATGTCGGCACCTCTTCCCACTTCCCTTATATGTGTTGTAATTTGAAGATGAGAATGGGAGGACTGTCCTATCGTCGACTCGCTTGGGCCTCATCTTTTGATTGTGCGTAGGTTTAGCGTGCCAATGGAGTGGTATTTATACCGCCGTCAACTTTAAATATCACTTGAATTACATTATTTCTGCCGGTCGAAATGTGCATGTCCAAAATGGCGAAACCGGACCGGAACTCGCAAGCAGCTCTCGTAAAAGTCTCACGAGAGCCCATTTAGCAGTATGCGCGAAGACGTTTCTGCGCAAGTTCCGCCTTTTCAGACGAACAATTTGCGAACAATTTGGGCTTCAAAAACAAACTTCCCTTCATCTGAGACAACCCAAATTGTTATGAATTTCCAGATCAATATCTTCTCCACATTTGGCATTGTGACCGTAAGTCCCAACTCTGCTTTGTTTTCTCGCAATCTTGCGGACAAAGCGATTTTAGCCCCCATGAGACCAAGCCAATCCAATAAGGCTGCACGCGTACGCGGCAGCCTTAATAATGTAGATTTGTGGTAAATTTCTGGTGGGAGGTTGATGTGCATGAAATAGAATTATGCACACTGATCAGAAACAAACAACTTTATTTTGGCTAATACACAGTTTACAAAATAGTTAAAGGAAAGGTTCGGGTATGGTGAAGCTATATTTCAACTGAAAGAGCTAGTCAAATGGTATTCAACTGTATTTTGAATTGTATTTTTAATTTTTGGAAATGCTGTGATACCATCAAATTTACCAAACTCCAGGAAAGCGCCATTGTATTGTCACGTGACCTATTTTAGCCAATAGGAGTAAAAGTACGTAAAATAGCATGACGTAAGCCAGAGGCAGAACATGCATGTGAAAGCATCAAGGAGCTGCGTGTGTAAAGGTGAAAATTGCAGTTTTGTTAGTAAAAATTGGCAAGAATTACTTTAAATACCACATAGCTCATACCATTTTCATTTCTAGTTGCCAGAGCGTGGCTTTGTTCGCTCTTCCAACAGCGAAGACACTCGATCTCTCCCGTAAGCCGTCGATGAGAGCAGCAATAACATACTAAATTTTCCATGCAGGCTTCTGTCTTCATTTCGTGGCCTGTCTCGCTACTAGAGCTGCTGTCATCCTCGCTGCTCTGATCTTCCGTATCTGAGCGTTTCAGCTCGAATTGGTAGCCCTGAAAACCAAACACAGCTTCCTTGTCGTTTTCACCGCTGGAATGGGAACTGCCGCATGTCAACCTGATTTCATTCCCAATTTACTCTATCTACTCAAATCGATTAGATTACCCAAACAGACAGAAGAACTCCGTGCCTAATGTCCCTACTTCATATCCGCCTTCTGGATTCAGTACAATGGCAGCACTCTGGGGACTATGAGATCACGATTTTAAAATGATCAGTACACCTTGAAAAAAATAATTTAAAAATGAGAAAAATTATCTTTCGGGTTCTATTTGGTAAGTTGTTTTAATATGTATCAAAGGCAACCAAACCCAAACTTTTCCTTTAAGATTTTTATATTCTCCACATTTTCTACCTTGCACAAACAAGCATATATGGCATATGCAGAATTTTGACCTTAACTCTTTCCCCCTTAGACTTGTGGGGAATTTTCTCTCTCTGACCCATAATAGATTTGTAATGGCGTAGGTCTTTAACCCATGGAGACATTTAAATTTTCATACTTCTCCCGCGATGTAAAATATCCCGTTTTATGTCCCGTGATCATGTGGAGAAATATTTACCAATGGTCTTCCACAGACCCATTCTACGTAATTTGTTCACGTTTTATACCAATATCAGCAACATTTATTCTAAAAATTAGTAATCTTGCGAGAAAATGTGTTGTGTCTGCTTTCCGTCTGTTGGAAATCATGAAAAAGGCGAAGAAATTGTCGCATTTTAGTCACGTTTTGCAGCGTTCTGTTGTTGTTGTTTCGCTGCAATTCCTATGTTATCGTGTACCAGAGTAAAGCTACTTCTCCCTAGATTCGGGATTTGACAGAAACATAACGATATGGCAGGTTTTGAACGAGATTAAACTGAACAAGTCCCATATACTTCCCGGAAGCAGAATGACAACGATAATAAATATTCATAAGATTAAAATTAGAATGCTCACTGATTGGCCAAGGTTGATAAAAGGCCCGGCGTGATTGGAGGAAGAGGTCACGTGGTGACGCAGTCGCTATGGTCACTGTCGGACAAAGAACCGGCTGGGAAAGAATGGCGGATAAGACATTCACCGCGAAGACAACAGGTCGTGGGAAAATATGGAAAATAAACTCAGATGGGCAGATTTGACGATCTAGTCATCAAGGTTAGATACTTTGGTAGTTTATGCTCGCGTTACGTGGAATATTCAGGAATTTGGAAGCAGATTTTACTATTTTTCGAACGTTTATCTTAGATCATACCAAACTCATTTGGTGTTGAATCGCGCATTTTCCGTCAATTATTTTTCTTCCTCTCCCGATTTCATTTTACCCGTATTACAAAACAAACCAACCGTATACTAGTCAGATTTATTTAAATTTTGGCTTTCTGAAAATGTATAATTTTAATAATGTTTCACTCAAAGTAAACGCGAAAAAATTGCAAAGTAATCCATAACATGGGAACTCAGTGACACGTCAAAATCCGTCTTCATGGGTTTGGCGAACATCCGTCAAAATCCGTCTTCATGGGTTAGGCGAACATCCGTCAAAACCCGCTTATATGGGGGAAAGAGATAAACTGCTTGCTTCACAGTCTTGGATTGTTTCAAGCAAGAGTTATCTGCCCTTCGTCCACAAATGAATGATATGCATGAGATAAAGAATAAAGAATAAACCTTGTGCAAAATATACACCAAAATACACTGTAGTCTAAACTTATTGGTTCATACAAAAAGATACATATATATGTTATGATAAATCTAATAATATTTTCCTGCCCCTCATGAGAGATAATAATTTAGATGATACGTATATTGTGTAAGACATTAATTTATACAATTCTCAATTCTACATGTATAATATATCACATTCATCTCAATTTATTTTCAGCTGAAGAGACGTAGAACATTAACCAGATAAGATGATGTTAATCGGATGGATCATTATTAATTGCAGTACCTAACAAGCTGTTCCACATAGGAGATGAACACTCAAGTGTGTCCATGGATATGTATGTATGGTAATATCACTGAATTTCATATTTCATGATATGATTAATGAATGCTAAAGTTTTATTTTATGCTTGAGAGAAGAGATTCAGGCCCCAATGGCACAGATGTGAAGCCGGGGAGAATTCAGCGACACAGCATTGAGATTTGGCGAATTTCACACCCAGTGATGCCAGTTCAAGCGAACACTGTCACCGGGACACATGTTTGAGACATCGTGTAAGCTTGAATGAATTTAAGAAGAAGAATCTGTGAGCTGGAAAGATTGGATAATTACTGTTCCTGATGTGTCACAGAGACCGCATAGAATACCCAAAAGACACCACTAGGCCGCGGTAAAAAACACAGGACAAATTCCCAAGTCTCAAGTACATGTATATGACCTGGGGCAGAGTCTTAAACATATAAACAGCTATAAGAAAAGAAAGAATCCGGTAATATCAACATGCTAGCTAAGATGTATACAAGTACTTGTAGGGAAAAGCCATTCCCAGAAAAATCTACCGGAGGAAATTAACATTTCAAATCAATTATTATTTTCTGAATACGTGATTTTCGACAATTGATACGTTGAAAAGGTAAGAAAAAAAGGTCAAAATGAACTGTGAAAAGCACTGAGAACCCCTCAGTCCTCATCCTCGCGAGCCAGTGTATCAATCGATAGGTTACGATCGATACACTGGCTTGGTTAGTTACCGATAGCAGTTCTGGATATAAATAGCTCGAGGGGTTTCTCTTAAACCGAACCAATCAGTAAGCGCACTGAAGCAGCTCAACAGGCCAATCCGCAGCGAGGTTAAAGTTTTGACTGGTTTGAATTTCTTCGCCGGCCAGACTACCTTTGAAATCGACATTGGGTGTCAAAGAGCAAACAGCAGGCTTCAGATACCGACGCGCTAATTCAAAACAACCACTAGAGATGAAATGTACGAGATTGTGTAATAGACGCAACGAGTCGAGAACTTATCCAAATCACCAAAAAGGTCCAGGTAAACCCTCTGCGAGGATTTAGGGATTACCTGGACTTGTGCAGATGCTCAGTCTTGGGGAGTATTTAAACATGGCCCTAACTGACATGATGACAACATACATATCTGTCAAGTATGTTTTTCCCAATGACCCAGATACATACATCCCTCTCACTTTTCAATAGAGACAGAGCATTCGATATAATATGTCCCGTTCATCAATCAATTTTCAGTAGATAATTCACAAGCTAAGTGCTACTCACATTTTGACCCCTGTGACCTCTGGAAATAGGTCACGGTCAGTCCTGAGTGAACGTAACCGGATGGACTGCATAAGGCAGCATATAGTGCCAAAGTTCAAGGTTCTTTAATAGCCATCTATGTGATTCAGTTATTGCATTCACAACATTTAAGCAGGACAAATGGACGGACAAACAGACAAACGAACAAACAGCATTTTCATAGTCAGCATTTTCTTACATGGCGGGGGGACGAAATTAGATTGAGAGGAGAATTTGTATTCTTCCAAGTACATGTACTGTTCACCATTAATGGCTTCCTGTACTTGAATCAGACATATTTCATCTCCAGTTTGTATGAAAATGTAAGGAAAATATAAGAGCAAAAAAAAAAAAAAAAAAAAAAAATTCACACGGGACCGCTTGTTGAAGGGTATATTGATCCTTTTCTTATTTCTAATATAAACACATGATTATTGAGGTCTTGTTCTCAAGGCCTTTAAGCCCTAACAGACGTGCATGGTCACCACACTCTGGAGTATCCCCTCTGAAACTGACGCCCTTGTCATTGACACTGATTGACAGCTACCAGACGTCCGCAGCTAAAATGATATTCATGGCTAAATGGAAAACAAGTCAACTGGAAGACAGACCTAAAATGTTTTGTAATTCGCACGATTTAAAATAATCATAGATTCAACAGAATAATCAATGAAATGGAATTGCTTGTCAATGAACCTTATTTGCGAAGCACTAGATCTGGAAATGAACCAGTCATGCACATTTTTAAATATAGACCCTCGAGGGGAATGACAGAAAAGAGTGCTTATTCCCTTCATAAACACGATATCGGTGTCCCAAAACTGAAGTACCCGGCTTTTCTTGGGATGAAGAATATAATCTACAGGAACCTAAAGTGCCAATAATGTTTGAAAATTACACAGATCATGTTTCAAAAACTTTGAGATAAACACTCATGTCTGAAACCGCTGGTAATCCAGAAAATTTCATAAGGGTATCATAAGACACGAGGACAGAAACTGGGGCTGTGACTTGAGTACAATAAGCAACTCGATTTGAAGAGGATAACATCAAGCGTTACAGCAAACTAGAAAATCTACAAAGTGGATCTGGATATGGCAGGACTGTCCTAAGTTTGAAAGATTCACACAAAACACTTTTTTGGAAAAAAAACTGTTATCAAGTGGGAGAGGGACCTCGTCTAAGATATATCAGCATAGAATGATACTGTCACAAACAAGGGTTATGTGACAGCTGCCTTGCAAAGTATTGTTTTTTTAAGTAAAAACTAATTTAAACTGTGTCCACACGGTTTTATGTATTAAATTGAAAGAATTCAGTATCAAGTCTATGATGTTGATTTCTCATATTACTGGATGAAATCTACTTTCTAATAAACTATAAAATGGGGGAAATATATTGGGGGGGGGGGGTTTAAGACATGACTACAGGACTTATGATAACCCCTTTAATAATTCAATCGCAGGAATGAATTCCCCACCATAAAATTTAGGGTGATCAAATTTGTTAGAACAGGAAGTTGACAAAAAAGGTCCAAAATCATGCAGATAATTAATCCATTATTTCTTTGATATTTCAAATATTTTAAAGAGTGATCAAATTTATTTGAACAGCCAATTGAATTATGTCCACAAAATTGTGGGCGATTGAATTTTGAAAGGGAGGGATTTATTGGACGAATTACCATAGTCGAAGTAAATTGTTCTTACAGCCCCCACTAACCCATCATTGCCTGCTCATGAAAGCTTTGTTACCAGACACCAGTACAAGTCAACAAGGTAGAAAAGACAAATTGCTCTGATGAAAATACAAAACACAAAACTACCAGAAAACGATTGCAGCTGGCACTGGTGCTGTAAGTCATCACAAAATACCTTTCTGACACGCTATTAATTCTACAAGCACAAGGCATTAGAGAGGGGAGAGTACATAATCAACAGTCCCGGCATAAAAACGTGTAAACTAGAGAATACATGAGGCTATGCCAGTCAAGTAAGGCAAGAACCCTTTACTAAACAGGTAATGCATCTCATTAGCAAGCTTAATTTCTGGCCCCGAGCAATTAATTCATTTCCCGCTCTTAATTGGCCTGATCTATTATTGTGATAACGAGCACTTTTCTGGGCATTCAAAGACCCTCCCCACTTCTCTCCCCTGCCCTGCAAACCAATCCTTCATCATGTAATTCTTACTGCTATAAATAAATGTTTAATATTTGTATCGATAATCTTAATTTTGGAAGAAAAGAATCCTGCATTTGTTCTTGTTCTGGTTTTATTTCAGATACTTCCTGTAATAGTTCATCAACATACGAACATTCAATCAATAATCTTGGCTATTCTCCAGTTCAGAATTTCAAATATGTAGACTAATACATACATTTATGTGCCAACTGGAATACATTCTCCTCACTAAACCAGGGGTATCTCTATCCTACATTGTAGATACCCCTTGGTATACATCGGAATTTATTGTGTTCATGGAAAATGCGACTGTTTTTTCAGACAACCGGCAAACCAACAACTTGTGTATATATTGACCAATCAGATCACTTATTTACCGCGACCACTGCAACCGTGACAACAGATTCAGAAACAGTTTCCTGACTTGTGAGATATTTGGTGGCAGATAAACACATACATTTTCAATAAATAGTTTCCCGACTTGTGAGATATTTGGTGGCAGATAAACACATACATTTTCAATAAATCAGGGGTCGAAATGTTCATGAAATACCTGCAGGACATTTGTCAAGAATTGTCCAGTACATAATAAAATACATGAAAACTGGCTGAAAACCTGCAGGACAGTGCCAATTTTCTGCCGGACATGTCCTGCAAGTAAATAGCAATTTCGACCCCTGTAAATTATGCAAATTAATAAATATAATGGAAGAAAAAGTTTTGAAGAAATCAATTCGAAGAAAAAAATAATTATTATATTTATTAATTGTCTTAATTTATTGAAAAAATACATATTCATCTACCATCAAATATCCCACAAACCAGGCAACTGTGTAAAACACTGGAGGGTCTGCTATGCAAGATGGTCAAGGTTTCGCTGTTTGGCTCAAAAAGCAACCTTGAGGTTGTGAGAATGGTGTACATAGGCAAGGACCCGAGAGAGAGTGAGAGGGAGCCATATGCGAGAGTGAGAGGGAGCCATATGCCGAGCCAGGAAGCAATCTTGTTCACATTTTAGAGCAGTGTTTTGACAAGTGGATCTGATTGATAGAGTTTGGCAACTGGGCCTCCACAAGCTGAGCTAAACCTGATCTGGTAAAACAGGCAGGGGAAAAAACAGGTCCTTGCCAAACACCAGCATCTAGGCGTCAGATGGGACCTTTCAGGGCCAAGTCAAGGGGGATAAATTGTTGCCACTTGGAGAAATACAGAACATCTCTATACACACGAGTTGATATTAAGATCGAAAGCCTAGATCTATATCAGTGTATGCATGTACACTATGGTGGAGTAGCCTGATAAATTTGAGCCCAGGTAACATACATTTTCTTTCGGTAGGACAGTCATCAAAATAGAAATCAAAATTACAAGTAAAGCGAAGAGTGTCTTCCTAACCTGCTGACGGGACAGACACAGTTACATGTTAAATCTTAATGAAGATACCAGAATTCATACCATGATACAGTTACAAGAGAGAAAACAATTCAGACGGCAGTGATGAAGGCCAGATCAGGACCTTGCTAGAGAAATCTACATCTTCATACACAAGCTGACTTCTCCGTTCCCACTTTGAAGTAGTCTGGATAAATCGACCATCAAAAGCATTCAAACCCAGGTGTAAATTTCATCTGCAAACCAGAGACAAGCCAATCAGAATCTTACCCAATGACTGTGTGTAGGGTGACGTGTTCTCTCAGTACATCATCTCTCCTAATATGGCGAGATACATCGGACAGCCAATCAATAACACACTCATAGACAAATTCGATATTCAAATGAATTCGAGGTCTCTTATGTTTTTGAACAAGGCTGGTGGGCAGAGTTTTCAAGACTAAGTCAGAGTGTGAACGGAGTTGACTTGTTTATGAAGATGAGAATCTAGTGTGCCAGGCCAGGCTAAGCACATGATGAGCTGGCCTGTCAGCATGGTCTGGCTAGGAAAACAAACTCTAACTTCTTACTTCTGCCTTCCTCACAACAAAAACAGTTCACAACTTAGATTGCATGGCTAAATCTACTCCAGACCCTTCAACATTCAGTTTCAGTTTGCATGCAGCTGGATAGCCGTGGAGGTAATTACTTGCACTGCCCGACAAAATTCCCATCCAATCTTCGTTACTGATGAATTAATTAAATTTCCGTCACTGGTTGGAGAAAATCTGCTGTGATTTAAAGCAATATGCAAGAGGAATTATATTTAGGCAGATTTATAAAACATCCAATATATGGCAATATAACTGTTTGAAATTTTGGTAATTTCACAAAACTATAATGCCTATATCATTCCAAAAAGTGTTTGCATCAATAATATCCCAACATTCTCGTAAATTCAAAAAATAATTTCACTGTCAAAATAGGACGAGAAGGGATTTTGGTTACTTCACTCATATGATGACAGCCAGTTTGAATGGTGGAGGAAGCCAGAGAACCCGGAGAGAACCACTGTCTGTTAGCAAGTAACTGGCAAACTTTCACACATGCACCAACGGGACTCGAACCCATACGGTTCAGCCATGTGAGGCTAGCGATCTCCAGCGATGCGCCTTTAGACCACTCGGCTGTCAAAATAGTTGACCAAGCAGCATATGCTGCAGCTGTACTGAATCTGTGCTGAAACTGTGATAATAATGACTGCACATCTGTAACATTTGTGAGTAAGAAGAGAATAGTGCAAGATAAGCTTCTGTGAGAGTCCATCAATACAGGTTTTATGCAGCAATAAGTTAACAGTCATTCTAATCTTAATAACTTAACTGATTTTGATATCTGGGTTGAAATTGTGTCTATATTACCAGGATGTGCTTATCGTGTGCTGAGTGCGCTGATCAGGTGCTGAAAATGTGCTGATATGGGGCTACTTTGTACTACATTGCACTGCTGTTGTGCTAATTTCTTGTGCCAATTTCCCACTGAATATGATGAGAAGTTAATCGCAAGTACATTCATTAATGCAGTTGCTACAAACTCTAAACCAAGTAACACACTCTGACCAAAATATGGCAGTTTCCAAAGCCTTCTTCTGTTTGTTTGATAAGAAATCTTCTATTAATCTTGAGTCTTGCCAATAGCTATATATGATTATTATATTAGCAGCGATAACATCATACCATGACAAGGACACTTCATATGCTGGTGGCCGGCCTCAAATAAATGAGAAATAGAGAATATTAACCAGACCTCGTCAAACGGATACACTTTTCAAATGTGTCACCCTGCATTACATCTGTTCAACAGCCTTTGGCCTATCTGCCAATCTTCTACATTTGCCCTCTAGATATATCTCTTATGCATGGATTACTTTCAAGGCTTGCCTTAAATTCGCTGGAGTGGGAATAATCTGACTTGAGTGTGTCTATTTCTAAACACTAGCATCTGTCCTTTAAAATTCCCTCAAAACATTTTTTCATCTTTGTCTCAGACAGGTTTAGGAACAAGATACCTATTTAGTTCAGTGAAGCAATCTCTCGCTTTACCAAAGTTTAAGGGTGTGTGTTGCAGTTGAATATCTTTGTTTCGTCAACACTGGGGCCATGTTAGAAATGTTTTGGAATTTTTCCCTTTTAACATTTTTACCAGTTTCATTAATCAGAAGTATGCCATCAGCATTTTGGTCAAACGGGAGGCTCCCAGCAGGATCACATTTTCTGGTGGAGTTGTTCTTAAAAGCCTCAAACTCAAACTCCAGTTCACCCATGTAAACTACGAAGTGTATATTTAGTCTACTCAAATCCGGACTGAGAACAGGCTTGTACCTTCATGGCCTGTAATCAGCCCTATCCTCCCAGTGGGTAAATCAATTTCCCAATATCCCACATATCACTTAAATCACTCCTGAACGATCATGCCCACAGCCAGGATACTAATTCTACAACTAATGATGGTTCATTCCAATCAAGAGCCCTTCAATTGCCGCCAAGCAAATTATGGATGCAACGAACTCCAATACTATATATATCCAAATGATTCCTCTATATTCCAAACCAACATAGTTTTATTTCTGGACTATGTAAGGTATAGCTGGCGAACGGAATGGACAGATTTTCTCCTCTGGACTTTGCTAATTTTGGTGTCTAACTTTCCAACAAATTGACCTATTTCTTTCAAATTTGACCAGGGTAACTATGGGGTTACCCAGATGTTGTGTACCAAAACTGAGGTCAGTAGGTCAAAGGTTAAAGGTCACTGTGGCCTAAAAGTCAGGAAGTCATCAAAATTCATTTTTTGTTTGAGTGGATACTTTGATGAGAGACGATGCCAGGTACTGAAATTATCAAAGGTCAATATCATGGTCACACCCCCAAACAAGGGAGTATTGAAAGCATTGCGAAATTCCTCTGGTCCATGGATGTAGATTGTGATTTAACTTCAGGAATTCCTCATGCTGATGGCAAACAAGAAACCTATTGAGGTCAAAAGGTCAAAGGTTCCCTATGGGAATACAAATATCAGACATGTGGCTGTCGCCATCGGGACCCCTCGGGCCGGGCCCAGAGCAATTGTGGAAATAATGTTTCTGACCCCAACAACTCACATATTTGGGGTGGGCATAATTTTACCTGTATGATATAGATCATAGACAGACAAAACAATATAGCAATAGAGCAGTGATTACCTATAGTAGATGTAGTCGAACGATTACTGTCTATTCACAGCAATCCACACAGGTTTGTGTGAACTCCTGAAAAACACATCCCATGGCACCGACTTTCAATAGGCTTCTGGTACTGGCTGTATTAAACAACTGTATGAAGTTTCATTGTTGTGAGTGAAGGACTTTTTGAGATAATGTGTTTACAAGGATATGGACCAACAGACATGTATAAAGGGGCAGAACTCCTGAAAAACACATCCGATTACACCGACTTTCAATAGGCTTCTGGTACTGGCTGTATTAAACAACTGTATGAAGTTTCATTGTTGTGAGTGAAGGACTTTTTGAGATAATGTGTTTACAAGGATAAAAACAGCCAGACATGTATAAAGGGGCATAACTCCTGAAAAACACATCCAATGGCACCGACTTTCAATAGGCTTCTGGTACTGGCTGTATTAAACAACTGTATGAAGTTTCATTGTTGTAAGTGAAGGACTTTTTGAGATAATGTGTTTACAATGATATGATGGACAGACGGACAGACGGACAGACGACGGAGGCAACGACAATACCGCTCGGGCAGAATCTGCCCGAGGGGTAAAAACCATTGAAAATCAGAGTTTTGTGAGTATATGCATTAGTGGGAAGAGACGTGTACAGTACCAAGATTGAGGTCAAAAGGTCAATGTTCAAGGTCATTGACAACCAGCAACTCGCTCTAACATGCAAGGGTGAACAAATTTAGTAGAACGGGAATTAGATAAAATGATCTGAAATACATGTAATCCATTATTACTTTGTTATTTATTAAATGATTTTAATATAGGGTGATCACATATATTACAAGTGTAATGGGGTAATTTACTGAAAATGCATGTGAAGAAGCAGAATTCTACCCAGATATAGATCTAGATGATCATGGAGATTACATTCAAACTATCAAGGTCAAAATAAGTAAATGGAAGGAAAATGTGGGTATTGTACAGAATCAAATCCGCGATCACTTTCACTCAACAGTTTCCCTGTTGGATGGATGTACTTTGTAACCTCCAAAACTGTCCATGTAACAACCACTGACTGGCCAAAGAAAGTAGAGTCCATGCATCTTTAATCTTTATCGGCTTTCCAGGCGATAGAAATGTGAAATGCATCCAGTGTATATTAAAGACATGAGATTGATCTAATCAAAACCCCTCGGCTTTCCCCAAGTGATTGTGACCCTTGTGTAGTGTGAATTGGGGAAGAGATAGTTCTATGTGGGATGATCAAGATATACCGGTAGTTGGTTACATTCAGGCATATAGGACAGAAATAGAAAAATTATATATACTTAAAGGGGCATAACTCTGTAAAATATAGGTCGAGGGGAGCCACTTTCGATAGGCGTCTGACTTAGCACTCTGTAAAATAAGAACCGAGACAAATAAGCTGTACCGAACATGGATCTGCAGATTTAACTTGTGCATTCAGCTACAGATAATAAAATTGGAGATTATTACATCTGAAAGGGGCACAACTCCATAAGCTGAGGCGAGAAATTCTTTGTTGGCTTGTAGAATACAACAATATAAATAAGTTTCCAAAATATAGTAGCTATACCAAACACAGTTCTGCAGATATAGTTGGTTACATTCAGGCATATAGGACAGAAATAGAAATTAATATATCAGTAAAGGGGCATAACTCTGTAAAGTATGGGCCGCTTTCGATAGGCGTCGGACTTAGCACTACTGTAAAATAAGAACCGAGACGAATAAGCTATACTGAACACGGATCTGCAGATATAACTTGTACACTCAACTACAGATAACAAAATCGAAGATTATTACATCCGAAAGGGGCATAACTCCATAAGCTGAGGCGAGTAATCCTTTGTTGGCTTGTAGAATACAACAATATAAATAAGTTTCCAAAATATAGTAGCTATACCAAACACAGTTCTGCAGATATAGTTGGTTATATTCAGGCATATAGGACAGAAATAGAAATCAATATATCTGTAAAGGGGCAGAACTCTGTAAAATATGGACCGAGGGAAGCCACTTTCAATAGGCGTCTGACTTGGCAATAGATAAATAAGTGTAGAAAATTTGGTGGTTGTATCTCGAGCGGTTTTGCCTAAAATGCGTTAACGGACGGACGGACGTACATGGCAACGACAATACCCCGAGGCCAAAATGGCCGAGGGGTAAAAAATGAGTAAGTCTAGATAGATGATCAACTATTGAACTAGAGCATCCTGTACCAGGTCTTGTTTAGCTGTGACATGCTAGGCTAATGCTGCTCCAATTAGTGACAGACGATTTTGATTGGTCAAAAGCCGTGAGCACAAAGGCTCTGTGCCGCGTTTTCAAACCCAATGCAATCAGAGAATATTTCTGACAGTAGGAGATATACAATCCGATGCCATGAGAATGCCAAAGAATTATCAGATAATCTGCAAAGCTCTGATCCTTTCAGTCAAGTTTCACTGGAGGGTATGTTTAAGTGTGTCTGAGATTAACTTGATCCATTACATAATAGGGGACCTTTCTAAGAATGGTCAGATTAATTGATATGGCCAATGCAAACACCCTCCATTGTGTTTGGACCACTGTTTGTCACTGAACCACTGCCACCAATTCAATTGGTCAGGGACAGCGTACAATGGCTATTGTCCAGGTCATTCATGTTCACAATCAAAAGCAGCATGCACTATTTCCTAGACCCTAGGACACTTCAATGGTCTGTTGGATGAGGTAAATAGAGTTGACCAGCACAATGTGTTATATGGACACTCTCATGAATAAGGCATATCTCATAAGTGAAAAAAAAGTAAACAAAAGAGGGAAACTCCAGGCAAAGGTCTCGGTAGAGGATGAATACATGTATACATTATGTTAAGCTATTCTTGGGGCATAAATTTGAATCCAAGAACCTACAAAAATTAATGAAGGAGAACGGGCGGCAACATGGGAGGGGTGGAGATAATGGAAGGGGTGGAGACATTGGAAGGGGTGGAGACATGGGAGGGGTGGTGACATGGGTGGGGTGGTGACATGGGTGGGGTGGAGACATGGGAGGGGTGGGGAGAAGAGAATCAGGTATAATTCTGGAAAATGGTTAGACAACAACAGAAAGAGCAAAATACCCATTTCCCTGATATAAAATTTTAACAATAGTTTGACCTTGCGCAGTGATAAGTTGCTCCTTTGACAAATTTCTAGTTTGTACCTTCCATTCAACTCCATGCTTTACTATGGGCAATATTTATAACTGGTGATATCAGACACACTTTCAACAAGAACCTTCTTTGCGCACATGATTGTCGTTCTTCAAAGTTTAGATTAATTCCATGCATATGGACACAGCTACTACTTTTTAAATTATTGCCCCAATGAAAAAGTATGAACCAGATATTCATGCCATGAACCACACAGCAAGGTCACAGAGTCAATCTATTGTTTAAAATTTAAATTCCTACGAAGTAGGCTACCATCTGCAAATTGTTCAGTAGTCAGTCAATGAGTGAGTGAGTCCATCTGAATCCTTTCGTCAGCAAAATAAGGAGAACCGTTGACATTAGAACCTGGATTTTTTGCATGACGGTGCATTAGGGGACTGTTACCAGCAAGTTCTGAGCTGACCTACTTTTGATGAAAATTTCTGACTTGGGCTGTGCCCATCTTAATATAGGCAGGATTTCAACTTGGGGCGGGGAGATTTCCAAGGGAGTTCAGTGCGTGTCGGAGTCCCAATGCCTACCCTACTTCGTAGGTCCTGTGACATTAGTCACACTGCCATGTCTGGAAAAAGGCATTACATATATTCTGATACAGAGAGGTTTTACTAAATCTAAAATAAACATGACAATGTAAAATACATTAATCAACTATTTTACATTGTCATGTTTATTGGAGGCATAATATAGCTCATAAAATGGAAGGGCAGCCATAAATCTTTGTGTAAAGAGATACAATTCTCTAAAAACAAAAACGAAGACTGACTTTTGCTGCCAGAAGTTGAATATAACTGACAGAGACAAGTTATCTGTAATAAAAGATCTATCCACGTTTTTGCAATAGTTGCCAGAGAAGAGCTAATTTTCACAGTATGGGATTATCTCCGATACCTGCTGTAGAAGTTTTGTGGACTGTTCCCCTACTAATAAAGCTGGAAGGAACCTGTCAGAAAGTATTAGAGACTGGCGCACCCGATGAACCTGAAATAACCTTTGGTAGGACAGACCAGCATGTTGTCAAGGAAAGCCAACCTGCACGGTCTGGTTTCTACTTTTTCTGCGATCTTATAATCACATACTTGACATGCTCAGCTAATGCATACCATATGATGAACAGCAAGAAAACAGCGCACATGATTTTTTGATGATCGGAATTTTATTCATAATTGCACTTTAAGGCATATATATGAAAAGAGAAACTAGATCTTAGTGAGGGTAACCCATTTAAGATCAAATATTTTAATTAATTGGTATGGGAAGAAAGAACAAGTTGGCCATAAGACCATGCAGTTGTAAATGTGTCTCTGAGACGGATAAACAGATGAATTTATTTCAGTTGTATAGGCATATGAACTGCTAAACCGAAACAAATTTCAGGCCAATATTTTAGCATCATGGTACAATACTGCTTTAACTCAAATATGATTTTAGTTCAAGAAATAAAGTTTCACAGAAGACATTAGACTTCATCATAAGATAAGCCATCTGTTTTTTGTTCAAGAAACTAATTTCAGTTCAAGATACACAAACAGTATAGTTCAAAGTGGGGGGAAAAAAATTTGTTCAAGACTCCATGTGACCTTTCAATATTCATATTCACCAGATGTCATTTTGGATTGAAACTGGAGTGAACTTGAGTTTCCGTGCCATATGAGGACTTGTTCCCCTCATCCAACTAAGCGACATCATTGTGGATATCTAACATCACAACTTTGCTCGCTCAAAGAAATCTTTAATGGTCACACGCAGTTTCAGACAATTTTTTTTGTGTCATCTTGAACTAATTTTTGAATCTCGGATTTTAAAATTATTTAATTTCTTGTCTTGGACTAAAATTATTACCTTAAATGAAAAAAAACAAAAAAAATCCTCATCTTTGAATGTAAAATTCTGTCTTGGTCTAAATGCACCTATTCATCAAGTAAGCCAAATACAATATCTTGATGGGTAAAATTATATCCAAACTGAATACAAAGTTTGTATTTTGAAGCAGAATGGCCCCTCTCCCAGGCCTTGAATTTAACCGAGGCCACCAAGGCCATATTGCTGTGGATGCCATACCTACTGGCCTTGATGCCCCCTGATAATTTCCAAGTAATTGTATGCCAACCAGGCCTTAGTGTCCTTAATTCCACCAAACTGGCCTTGGCCTCAAATTTCCCAAATTCAAGGCCTGCTCTCTCCATCATCATAACAATATAGAATGTAAATAGAAACTGGTCATCTCAGTTATTCCTTAACATGCAATCCCCTCCAACCCTGTTACCCTGATCCTGTTGGTCTTTGATGGGTTCTCATCAGGGCAGTTAAGGTAAGTTGGTTGTACAGACACAGTCATGTTATGACCTGGTAATGGGGTAATAACTGACAGACAAGGGTCATAAACTATACCCCTCTACTACCTATGGGCCAGCACCGATGGCCAATCTGTACAACCTAGTCAATTACAGAGCAATAAAATGCTAATTGTCCTGGGTTCCAATGACCTCAAGCAGCAATGGTCAGAGAGGAGCTCCAGTAGCCCAGGGGCAGTGCTTAGAACTTACACCCCAGGCTTTTATAATATACAGCCCCATCTTCATATAAGCCTGGCCAGATCTAGGACTATTATAAACCCATTATTGTCTGTTGGAGAGGACTAACAACTGTGACCTCAGACTAGCTTTGTGACCTCATAGACATATTATGATCAGTCCAACAGACAATTTTATGACTGTCCTGGGGTGCTCAACATATATTAGAGGATTAAACTAGATAGCACTTGATATATTTCTCAATAGAGCTACATCTTGTATTACTGTAGTTTCAGTTTCAAACACACCCAGACCAAATTATTTCAAGGCTTTAATTTCCAGTTAGTCGCCTCTTATGAAAAGCTATCTGAGGACCCGAGGCTCCTAAATTCTTATCATGATCTGGGGTGTGGACAATCACCCCGGCTCAATCCCTGGGAGTCCCCCCTCCCCCCCCACCCAGGACTGACATACTATGATTTATCACTGCCCTAAATCAGGGATATTCTAGAAAATTAAATAAAATGAAAGAAAACACCTGATCACCACACCACAATATTTGAGAATCTTTGACCACAACCAAGAGACATTTTGTTTTGGCCTAATGCAGAAGTACTCCTTTTGTCGCCAAAATTCACTCCAGCCAAGAAGTGTTCAAACATCTACAAAGCACGGACAATTATTATTTTGTATTCCTTTAGACATAATTAGCCCAGTCCAAATGTTAGCCAACAGAATAATTATGACCCATCATCCGTCGCTCAGTTATTGCCTACAAAAAACCTTACAAGCTCCAAGTGTTGCGAGAGCATGCTTGATGATTCCTCCACAAACAAATCCACTCTCAGACTGGAGAACCGAAAAGGCGAATCCGTTCGTTGGAGAGGGGATCGAGCGAGAGAGTTTTGATGGCTTCATCCGGGCGTGTCCACAGAGTCCCAACGCTCTGTCAACTGAGCAGTCCCGCAGTGACAAAGTTGCGCTGATTGTTTACCCAAATATCATACTCCAAACCAACACCGATCAATTATGCAGAGAAAATCCCCCTAGCATCAGACCTTTTGTGAGACGGAAATAATACCACTTGAAAGTATCGTTACTCGATATGTCAATATAGGATGTGTTTTCTTTCCTTTTACAGACAGAGGAGTTTCCTGGCCAGCCCAAATCAATGGACAGAGCTCAGTGACCAGGAATACTAATCCAGCCACAGCAGTAATTAATATTTCACAGAGTTCTGTCAATCAATGAATCCCGAGCCTTGAAGATGCTCATTTCATCTTTCTATACAAGACAAGGCAGTTGAACGGAATCCATATAGACTGATAGCCCAAAATTATGCGGGTGGGAATGAAGGAAGAAATCAGAATGTTGAGGAAGGGCAAAGCCATAAATTGCTTGTTGCTGAACATGATTCAAAACAGTTACAGCTTTTTATAAATTTGGTCAAAATCTGTAAAGCGGTTGGAAAATTATTTTGTCCCATCCAACAATTTTTTTTATATCGTGGTCTACAATGACACGTATAGTAACAATATCATGGAATGCTATAATATACTTTTGTGATTATTTTCTAATGTTTGCCCGATTATTAAACACAGTTTATTTGTTTGAGAGAGAGAGAGAGAGAATTAAGGTTTAATGTCGCGTTCAGCAATATTTCAGCTATATAGTGATGATCAAAATTCTAAGTATTCCAACAAAAAACAAGTCAACATCCCAGCAATCCAGAAGTAATCAACACAACAAACCAAAAACAGAAGCAAAGTTTTGAATTGCTTCACATTTTAGAAATCCTACCTATGATACTCTGCTATTTACTGATGGTCTTCCCAGCCATCAATTTTAATTAAGTTTTTTTTCCTCCTAATTTGAGAGTTTTTCCAAAGTGTATTCTCTGCATGGAAGTGAAAATGATATCTCTTTCTTATGTACCATCAAAATGGAAAAGACTTTATGGAAATTTTGAAGAATACAAAATGCCAAGTATTAAACACATTTTAAAATCTGTAAGACCTTAAAAATTATGGTTTTGCTAATAAAAATGATAACACATTTGAAAACTCTCCTTGTACATAATTTATACAGCCTTATTTTGGACATACAAAAAGGACAGTTGGACTGGCAAAATATTGATGACTCATTATTCGACGTCTAGTAATATTTCACAACAGTCTCATGGGACTTCTGTCAAATTTACTAAACGGAAATGATTTTTTATTCAAAACACAAAGACTATGGGAAATTGAATTACATAAATTGGCTAAATCCTCTAAATGATGACATTTCTCTGCGTTTTACACCCTTTGCAGATTTTGCCGATGCTAGCATGCTTTTGTGTGAACAGAATGAATAGAAGTAGTTAGTTTTGCTGGCATTGCGTGACACTATTCCGTTGAGTACTGCAGTAATGCCTGTCTCTTTCCCGTTGATCAGAATTAATCATATTTATACCTCAAACAATTATCTTAATGCATCAAATTCAGGGGTTTTTTTCTGGGGCTGATTTTTACGAGGAAACCTAACCCGGGGGAATTAGAGGGATCCAATCCCAGGATATAGCTATGGCAGGCCAGGGGAAATTTGAATGTAAAACCGGTCTCTGGTCTAAAAATGGCTCATTGCCATTAATTATTATTGGCTGTAATTAGAGTGGTCGGGGGAAAAAGGCACCGGAATATCTCACCAGCTATGCAAAGATAAACAGCTGCGATCATAGCACAACTTCTAGTTGAAGGACAAATAGAAAAGGAAAATTCTCCAATCACATAATTTGATGACCAAAATATGCCACCTTCAACATTTGAGCTCGAAAATTTTATTCATGCTGTTAAGAGAGAGCGACATCTGTCCAGAAATAAATTTTAGTCTTAAATTTGATACATAGTAACAATTAACATGCAGTTTGGCCAGGAAATATTCTGTATCAAATATATCTATTGTTAAATAGCATATATTGTATGAATGCTGTCCGAGGATATTATAAGTTATACCAGTGTCTTGCGTTGGTATACAGGCTGATATTTCATCGAGAAGAATATTTATCTTCGAGACGAAATATCAGCCTGTATACCAACGCAAGACAATGGTATAACGAATTTATCACATTGAAGAGCTATTTTCCTAATTGGTTTAACATATATCACCAACTCGAAAGAAAAACAGGCATACAATGTATAACTCAACGTTGAACAACGTGACGGTGACATCGTGAGTCGGACAAGCAGCTTCCATCTCTGTTCGAATTGTTCCATGATGAACAATAAAACTGGATGAAATACTTAGCTGACATTCTGACGTTCCTGTTTATGTGGCATATAAAACTTTGGATAATAATTTATTTCTTATCTTCATCCGCAAATACGCAATTTGCCTCGTACAACTTGTTCCAGTGGCGGAACTCGCCCATACAAACTCGCGCAGACAAATTCGCCTGAAACAGGCTTTGTCTGCAGGTGTTGCACGCGCGTCCTGACTGCGTTGGTATATGGGCACGCGGCGTCCTTGACAGCATTGGTATACGAGAATTCTGAATTGGTATACCAACGGCGGATAACGAAGAATTGCAATACGGTCTAATGCACTAGGGTAACTAACCAATCAAAACCCTACAATTTACTCTGAAATGTGATAATATTTTATATTTCTATGGGGTCTGCCCATCCCTCTGTCTGTCCATTTGCTCCAGCACAGCAGCCAGCAGAAGTTAATGGAGCCAAACTAGGCATGCTCACTAACTGCACCCCTGAGAATGTCTCAATTCTCTGCTTGCCCAATTGGGGCCCATGTTGAATACTGGACCCTTGGTAATTGTCAACAGTGTAATTTTACCTCTGGCATTTTATTCAGCATGGAATCATTTTATCTTTCGAGGACGCAAATCTTTATTTTGCCAAATTGAGACCAGGTCTCCATTCGCCATCTGCAAATGAATCCTGGGTATGTCACATGAGAGGCATCCGGGAAAACTATTTCCCAAAAAATACAGCGTAAAACTTGTACGGTAACATCGTAACATTTAATACTGAATAAAGTAACGATTTAAATTATATGGGAAAAAGAATCCAATATATTAACTTGATCATGGGAAGAAAATTCCCACTCGCAAGAAGGAAAATGTATTTTCCTTCTCTCGAGTGGGAATTTTCCACTCGCGAGAATTTTCGTCCTCTTACTCCCACTAGCTGTATCTGCTCAAAGCTGAATTTGCATCAAGTCAATTCTATTATCTCTGCATGCATGGTTAGAAGTAAATCTGAACTCCAAATATTTAATTACAAGTGACAATATGCATGAAAATGAATGTACAGGTAGGTATATACATTTTGATTCCTCGTGATCAAAAGTCAGCAGTTTTATAACAGTCCATTAAATATCTAGATAACACAAGAAAGTATTGTCTTCCTCTGGAAATTTTAATTTCTATCAATCTAATCTTTGTTTCTAAATTTATATGTTCAGGACCATAAGGGTATGTTGTGAGGTATGCGCCCTGTCATTCATGGCTATTTTATGTGTATCTTGTCTGGGTTTGGACAGAGTGACAAGTTATTATAGCCACTATCTGCAAACTCACAGGTAAGGTGGGGGGCATTTAATGGCATCTAAATTGATAATTACCGGTTTGACCAGGATCATGGTCAGTGATAACACATAATTATCTGACCGTTGCAATAAATAACACACCCAGGTGCACCGAGTATAATATTTAATAAAACTCTACAAAAAATCAACCACTACATTAATTTATTTACCTGTACCTGTACCTGTAACAGAAGAAAATTTATATGCACGACACATTGAAGGCCAAGTTTTATCGGGCCCGGTCACATTTTATACATTCTCGAAATAATTTATAGCACAACATTACACATAAAGTACCAACCTTTTTTATTGTTTACCTATGCTACATATAATTCTGATTAATACGGAGTAGTCGGAGGCTGTTTTAGGGGTTTTCAGTCAAGGCTGCAGAAGTATGTATGATGATGCACACAAATCTGTACTTTTATGAGAAAAGGTTTTATCGATAAATACAAAACTTAGTCTAAAATCTAGCTTCAATTCTCTGACAGTTCTACAATTCTTATCAAGCCTGCTACATACATAAAAAGGTTCTGACTTGTTAATAGCTAGAACAAATTGATTCTCAATTTGAGCAGTTTAAGTCCATTATGTAGAGAATATAGTGATGGAAAACGTAATGTTCAGTACCTGGCATGGAAAGCAAGCCCAAACGCTATCCTGTGGCAAGGGACACAAAATTATCAAGGTGTCCTGAGAGAAAAATTCGGCTAAGAACCTCAGGTAGCACAATTACCAACAGCTGTATCAGCATGAACATCCCGAGTGAGATCTCGAGGTATTAGGTACCGACATACCAATTTGGAAAGAACCCTTACAGGTTCTCAGAAGTTATTGTCCGGAAACAAAATTTCAACTTGGCCTCTAGGTGGTGCCACCTGTAGGTGGATTGGTGTGAGAACCCAATTCCAAGCGAGATCTGAGTCGCAGTACCCACATACCAAATTTGAAAAGAATCGGATCAATTTTTCAGAAGTTATTGTCTGGAAACGAAATCGGACGGGTGGATGGATGGACGCACAGACTGACAGACCCCAATACAGAATTCCCCCTTTCGCCCTTCAGGTGTCAGGAGACAAAGAGAGAGACTGTTTATCCATATCATGCATGCATGGTCTTCAGTAAACTGGAGACTCGTAGACAGATCCCAAGTGCCACTCAAAGGCGGAAATCTTTTTTGGCAGCCATTTACTCAGAACATCAGCTCTGGTCATATGCAATAAAGTTTATTGCTATATGGAACTATACAACGTTGGAGGTTGAAGGTATTTCTCCCACATTACAGCTGATAACCATGAGAAAATAACCCTCTACAACCATGTGACTGTCACTAAACATTAGGACACAAGGAGATATTCTTCCATGATAAATAATGAGGTATGATATCGTGTTAGACTATGCCCTCATGCTTATACTGTCAAAATGAAACTTTAATTATGATAAGCCATCCAAATATTCAATCACCGGAAGAGTTATTCGGAGTCAACAAAATGATGGTTAACGTAAAAATCGGATCATGGGTCGCGGAGCAATTCGACTCGGTTGGAAACTTTAGGTCGCAGAAGTGCCAGAAAAATGCATGTATATTAAATCTGATTATCTCCCCTAGTTCACCAGATAAATTGCCGCATGTAGATTGAATGAAACTACATTAATAAAACCTTGTTCTACACTGGATTCAGGTGTAATCATAATTCAGTAAGAAGATCCGATCACAAATCTCCCGGAAAATTGCGGGTGCATTTGATCTCACATGATTGCTATAGAAAATTTTTTTTTGGACATAAATATGTATGTACATGTACATGAATGATTGCCTAAAAATGTCCGTCATATACATGTATAGTCAACCTTCATTTTTTGACCACATTTGTTCCAGGAAAATTTGTTATAACAAATGCAGAATGGGTGTTTGAAGGTACATTTGTTTTTGGCAACTTTGTCGAGGTGAATCTTGCATTCTTGGGTCCACAAAATCCAATATTGACCAATATCAAAAGACTATAATTGTTCTATTACATGACACACACAGTCATCTCATTACCTTCTCGTTATGTTGGTGAAAGCAGGTAAAATATAACAGACATTTTGCTTTGCACTCCATGATCTCAAACCTGCTGTCAGCCATAGTGCAAACTGACAGCGCCAATGCAACGGTTAGTTTCGTTGGCTGAGAAGATGCACACATCACACAATTTTATGGAAAAACAGACCAATGAAAGTAAATATGAATCAACTAATAGATGATATGAAAAGAGTTAAAATATATCAGGTGTCATTTTTGATTATTCAACTGTATTGAAATGATTTATGAATACTTCATTAAGACTACCTCCCTAAAAGAGCCCCACTTAATTATCTCTGACAAATTATCTTCATACCTGATCATCATACTAGCTCCCTCATTAATAGGTACTCAACGAACTCAAGTTTTTCTGACCAACTTGTTTACACATTATTCAACTATTCAAATTCACGCCCATTTCTTCTCGCTCTTTTTTTCTTTTCTTGTTTTAATTACTGCGCAAATTTTATTGCTCGGGTCCATCTAATTCCCTAATCTCCTATCTTAATTCTGATCTGGCATATTTTTACGAAATCTGTATGCTGTGATAGCCGCCCAAGGCTAATTGGGTGACTATTATCTCCCATCTGCACTGACTGGACCCCAATTTTGATTTGCACAGACAGTCAAATGTGTCAACCACATGACAGTTGTATCAGCTCCCTCTGGTGACCCCTCAGGGGAAATAACTACCACTTGAAAACAAGGACAGGAAACTGGTGACAAGTTGTCCAGTGTTATTCCCACTCGACCAGCTTAAAGCGTAAGACAAGAGGAGAAAATTTAATAGGACTGATAAATGTTTAGATACTAAACAATGCGTGGACTACTTTCACCAGTTGATTATCTACTGGTAGGCTTAGTAGATGACAGTTATATATTATGACTATTTTATTGAACAAAATCTCACTGGTTTGAAGTTAGATATGTACGTAACTACTGAAAACTTTGAATCTAGTAGGATTTTTGTCCTAATGAAACTGAATTTGGACAAAATATAACTTGCACTTTTTTTTAATTCTGTCGGCGGATGGAGATTCAAAAAGCCACAGGAAAGCGAGGAAAATGTCTAAATCACTATTCATTTATCATGCTCATTCTCTTTCTAGAACTTCAACATCCATTGCAGTGGTTTATATGGGTCTGAACTAAGTCACTATTTTTCTCATAAAAACTTCTTGAAACTACATGAATGTTGGTCACTAGAACAAGTGATGTCTAAATAATGTATATATCACATCAAAATTAGTTATTCCGCTAGTTTTTCCAAAAATGTATCCTTTTTCACAAACGGTCATAAATGCCTGTCACTCATATGTATCTGGGCAGACTCTGCTTTAGTCATGAAAACCTTACCAAAGGTTATTCTTGAGTTGCAGATTTCTTCCATAATGACAAGCTGACCAACAGTAATTATGAGAGAATTTCATCAAAACAAGGATCTAAAACCAAACACATTTAATTAAATACAATGAACCCTATGTAAACCAACCTTGCTTAGGGCCAGATTATAGTGTCAGTTTTGCCAGGGGGCTGGCTTATGAAGGTTTGATAATCTTAAATTCAAGAATTGGGACCCACGATAATGTCGGCATTTAGAGTATAGTCAGTTTACCCAGGTATTGGTATTGACGCGTTTCACTGTTCAACCATTTATTGCAGAGCTTTGCAGATCAAGTTAACCATACAGGCCTACCAAACTTACTACCCTATCTCCGGAATGACAAAAATTTGAGAGCTGATACGCCGTGACTTTACGGTTTATCATATTGGGGTCATTTTGAGCATAGTTGCATACCCCCAACACCCCCCGAAGTAGAGGATCATGGGTAAATTCGAGATGGCATCCACGTGGGATATCAGAAAAGTGATGTTTTCTTCAAAATGTCTGCTTTTCCATGATTAAAAGTGGACAGAACTATTTTATTTCACATCACATTAATATTTACTAAATTATCATGCATTTTTTTGTGGAGAAATTGCATAAATGAAAAATTTGAAAAATCAGACCGAAAAATCGAACAAAAATGTCATTTTTGGAAATAGTGACGTCATCAAAGTAGCCATCTTGGATTCTTTTCTATTTTCTGGTAGAGCCAGGTTATAGTGTGGTAAGTTTCAACCCTCTAGCTCAAGGGATAAGAAAAATAATTGGGGGCGGGTGGCATAATGGCCCCTCCCCAGGCCTGGACAGGGCTCAAAAATCCCAGTCCAGATAGGGTTAAAAATTGTTTTATTGCACTTTTAGAGTGAATTAGAGTTATTCATACATAAACAAGATTGGAAACTTATCGAGATATCTTTCACAGGATCATATACAGATTGACAGGGAAAACCACTAAAACCTTTCTCTATCAAGTCTTCCTATACAAATTACTCCATTCCTGCTTCTCCATGTCATCTGCCAATCAAGATCCCGAGTAAAAACTCGCTTCGCTAAGAATCAAACAAAAGAGTTTTGTCCTTCAAACTGACAGTCACCAGTGCCTGGAGCTACTCTGACCCCGCTATACACACCTACCACCTGTCTTTGGATTCTAATTACAAATTTCTTCCCACCTGTGCTAATAATCTATATGTTAATCGTTTAATATCTAATCAGTCATGTACTTCTGGCATGCTAACCCGGTTAAGGCATACTTAACCCTTTACCCTTTCCCTTCCCCAGTTAAAACCCCAAATATGCTCTCTTATCAATAAATACTTTGCCGTTTGACCTCCAAGAACAATGGCACAATTAACTTAGTTCTGCAAGACCGATTTCCTTGCAATTAATTTTCTAATATCCTATAAACTGACACTCTTAGAAAAAAAACATGACTTTTTGTTTCACACTTCATTCTCTAGATTAATGCGTTGTCTAATGAGGTAAGCGGACTGAAAATGCCCGGGAAGAATATAAAGTTTTTTTCCTTTCTCCACCTCCAAAGAAGGTGAACTACCTGTGTGTCCACAGCAAATAAGAAGATAAAGACGAGAGTAAGGAATATTAACCTTGCTACTTACATAAAATACATAAGATTACATTTAATGCCCACAGATTAATCTTCATTATTTTCTCATTATCTAAACGAATTGACACCTGCATCCTATAAACCTGCACACTAATCATTATATTACAACATGAACATCCCTTCATATCATCGTGTCTTGTCTTGGACCCACAAAAGTACATGATGTATGGGTGTAATGGCAGCTTTCGATACTGACCGTTTTATTTTCTTGCATGCTTCACAATTCCACAAAAAATCTGTGATTTGAAAAGATTATTACTGATAATTTTCAACAGTATCAGCTTAATAGTATAATAGTATAATAGTATAATAGTATTATTTCTTCATAATAAAATGGAATTCACATGAATTGTAACTTACTTTTTCGTTTCAAAATCTGTCAGAGGATTTGAGATTTAAGGCATATTAATGAGAATGAGACAAATTATTGATGACAGCAATTCTCCCCCAGAATCCTATCATCCATCACTGTTGTTTACAATCATGATCCTCAAACAAGGGACTCTATTACACTTAAAGTGATCGTAAACCCTCAAGCAAAGTTTCCATCAAATGAAAGATCATTGCAAACAGTGTGGGGAAATATTTATTGTAATTTTTTTACGATTTTATTACAGAGTAAACTGCAAATAAAGCATGGTATTCTATGGTGGTCTGTTGCAATCATATCTAGGTCCGGTGACATCACACTGCCTTAATACATATATTACAAACTTTGTACGCACTTTCCAATGCTTGATTCAAGCGTAAGGTGTGTATACTTTGAGTTTCAACACAGATTTACTGTTCCCATGTGCATGTTTCACCAATATCTGGGAGATAGTAACTCATAAGTGTCAAGTCAATTTGAATCCTGCATTTAATTTCCCCAATTTTGATGAAACATGCACATTGGAACAGTGAGTCTGTGTTGAAACTCAATGTATACACACCTTACGCTTGAATCAAGCATTAGAAAGTGCATACAAAGTTTGAAATATATGTATTAAGGCAGTGTGACGTCACCAGACCTAGATATGATTGCAACAGACCACCATAGAATACCATGCTTTATTTGCAGTTTACTCTGTTATAAAATCGTGAAAAAAAATACAATAAATATTTTCCGACACTGTTCGCAATGGTCTTTTATTTGATGGAAACTTTTCTTGAGGGTTTACGATCACTTTAATTTCCACCACTCATATAGAGATGCATGCATTTATGATTACCCTAGGCTATGGCACTGCTGACATGCCCAAGGTAGATCAGATTTTCTCACAAAATACACTTCCCAACACTATAAGAATGTTTGTCACTGGAACAAGTAACGTTTAAATAATATATCAACACTCAATTCAGATAAAGATTTTCATACTTTTCCAGAGAAATCAAACTACTTCGCTAAATGACGATAATACCAGTGTCACTCACTCACGACCCCTCTAAAAGTGTGCGGTTCTTTCATCTTGGACATATGTGCACCATAATACAGCCAGCGCCGTATGCAGGACCATTTTACTACTGGTAAACCGGTATGGGCGCCCAAACTCACGTGCCCAAATGAAAGGAAAATATTTTTTTCTCAAAACAAAACATGCCACAAATTCATTCTTTACTGTGTTACAAAATACTTATGTTATTATCTTTTAACTTAGAAATAACCGCTATCATAACTTCTGAGTTCGATACACATCGAACACGCGTTGCTGGCCACGCTTTATGCATTACATACTTCAAATGAAGTAGGCAATGATCGCTGTGCTACGGTGGTTTTCGCCTGGTCTACCTACAGCAATCAAAAACTTGAGAACAACCAATGTGTAGGGAATGCGCTGTATCGGTGGCAACAACAACAACTGGTTTGAGAGAACAGGATTACGAGAAAACAGGAAAATATACACCCTGGAACTGATTAAAGCACTGAAATGATATTTTCGAGGGTCCAACAAACCCTGACGTAAGTCAACAGCATCAGAGATTCTGAGGTTTTTGTGCAGCAGCAACAATAACATCAAATTTACGTGCAACAACAACAACAACGTCGAATACCACCGGTGTCCCCAAAAATCTCTGGATACGCCTCTGACAGCTTTGGACATGGAGATCATGCAAAAGGTTCTTCTTGAGTAGCCGGTTTCTCTCACAGAGTTTCAATTCAAAATATTATCTATTTCTTAAACACAGTTTAAAAAATCTCGTATAATTACATGTACCATGCTCGACCATACTGCCTGGATGAATGTACATGGTGGATTCTGCAAGTGTAACATGATGTAAGCTTCCTGAATATATCAGGGTATGGGGTGGGGTGGAGTTGAGTTTAGGAAATTGATTGGTTAACCCTGGCTTTGTGGTCTTTCATGATCTTCGTGAGTATATAAGAGTGCATTGGTACAGTTCAGTGTTCCAATGTTTCAATGAAATCCCCTGGTTTGTAAAACGGTACATACAGGTATATATTATTGATAAAGGTCACTGTAATTTGCACAATTGGCCTACATGAACCTGTATTTTACAAGTATGTCCAATAGACAAAAAAACAAACATGTTTCATACTGTTACGTGTATTTGTTTAATTGTGTGATAAATTCACCTGAGTTTGCACTAAATGTCATTGGGTTAAGGAGCAGCTGTTTTGGGGGTAGGAGAAATGTCCAAGTTTGATTATCAGGGCGCTAGCTTACCACCCAGATCTCCATTAATCTATCAGATTTCTCGAACTACCCTGGAATCTTATTGATTAACTCCTCAATTCTCCAGCCGCGCTACAAAAGCTGCCTGTATTACACAATCAACGTGACAACCTCTTACGTCTGTCCGACAAAACAAACTCAAAATTAAACCCCGAGCAGATCGAAAGAAAGGGAAATTTTTCATTAGGGAACAAAAGTGGTAGACAGGGTTAATCTCGGAGTCAGCGTCGGGCAGACCTTTTTCACATCAGTGCTGTTAATTTTCATTTGGTCTCCCTGGATTTGTAAACCAGCCAATTATCTCGGTGTAGGAGAGCATAATTTACCACACGTACAATACATGTACATGACTAACTGCCATTATTCTTTTTACTGGGGCACTGACCGTCCAGTGAAGAACATTTGTGACCTCATTGGGCTATGTATGGTCTCCGAAAAATGGGGCATTCGAATAAATAAAAAAGTAGGCCTGTGTACATCTACTACATATTGGTATATCATGCAAAAACAATTTTGCAATGACAAATGGGATATGAATGTCCAGTTAACTGATGGAGGTAAAGTCAACATACAATGCCCATCAGTACTGGGTATATATTGTGGTGTTAAGCTCAGGCAATACTTGGATGGGTGACCCGGGTGCTGTACTGGCTGGGCTGATCAGTGTCCAGGGTAATAGGAATTGTGAGCACTCTCGTGTTCTGGCACATGTAGGCACCGTTGTGATATGACTGAAACAAGGTTGAAAACAACGTTAAACCCTAATACTCACTCACCCTATATATTGTGGCTAAGTTTCAGAATCATATCAGCAAATGTAACTGATATATTGTCTGGACAACATTTCTGCGGGAAGACAAATGATTGCTACATGCCCCTCCCTGTCCCCCCACCCAGTATAATGAGAGGGTAGACTCATATCTAGACCCTCCCGACTTAATGGATATCTGAGGACAAGCAAGGAGTAGCCATCTTGCCATCGACTGGCTGATCTGGCTGACCAACTGATATCTGATGGTTATGTGCACAAAAGTTAATTTTTTCTTTAATTTCTTAAAACATAAATATTTAGAAATCAGAGCAAATCTGATCCACCAATCAGTGATAAAGATGGCAGACATTACTAGTCTTCAGATCTCTCCATGAGTTTGGGGGACAGGTACCAGTCTAATTAAGGAGAGTATCTGGCATTAAAGCTTGAATTCGGCAGAAATAAATGGTCCCCAAGTCAACTTCAGCAGAACAAAATGCGCGAGACCAGTCCTCATTCCATTTGTACCTACATGTACCCGACAGAGAACACTTATCATTTCTCATTCCGGCTTGTACACACCCAGCCCATTCCGGGATTTATCAAGCTGTCTGTCTTGATAAGAAATAATCAATAACTGACTGCCATATAGAAAGGAATTTGAGCCCAGGTGAACGTTGCCCCAGTCAGGTGAAGTCCACTTGTTGATGAAGACAAGCAAACAGTGGTGATATAATGATCAAATAAACAGCGAAAAAGTGGCCACACCTGGACATCGAGTCTACTCGAGTCGAACTTCAACACCACAGTTTTCCCCTCAAGCCTGCCCGCCCTTGTCTTTGACTTTTCCTCTGACCACTCTCAAGTATGAGGAGTTCGTGCTACTTAAATTGGCTCCGACCCTCAATTTCCCCCTTGAGGAACATTCTATTGCCAAGACACACTGATGTAGCCAAGGCTACAGCACCCCTGCTTTGCCTCAAATTAAGTCCAGAGAGAAGAAGTGTCCTTATTATAGGTTGTTTGAAGTTTGATCTGAGCCAAGACAACACTTCCTGTGGCTGACAAGAGACAGGGTTGAGGGAAGAAAAATACCAGACTATATTCCAGAGTTCTGGGGCCCTGAAATTGGAATCGTGGCAAATTAGCTCAGACAGGGAGGTTATGCTTAATAGTGTTGGGAGTCACATCTGCCCTGGGACAATTAGTTACCCCAAGTCTGAGCTGAGGAGTCAGTTTAATCAGCTTTCATTAGCATTTCCTCTTTTTCTTGGAAATCAGATTTCTGGCGACTTTCCAGGGGAATTGCATCTCTGCAGAGAGCACTTTTAGCATCACCATGACAACATGGCCATGTTAAATGGCATGTTGGTGTATTGGGTGATGATCTGGGTCACAATTTGTCAGCTTATATGAATACGTTGCAGAAAAATTATTTTCTGAAATAAGTTCCCTTTTAGATATGTTTGTATTGGCAGCAGCTTTTTATTTTATTTCCACAAATTGCATCGTTCCAAAGGCCAGTAGATACATCATGACTAAACTAACATAACACTAGAACTCAGGCCTTACCATGAGAGGCGAGTTATCGCTTGTGCATGCCTATTTCTTGCCTAAACCAAGTTCCAGGCGATTAGCAAACCACTCGCCATACCAATTCATATTGTGAGAAATCTATTTTTTGTTAAGTAATGTGATCAAAGAAAATTCCATAAACATATTTGCATATTGTTGTTGTTGTGTAAACTCTTTGACTTGCGGAGGTTGTTTCTGCCTCGCTCATCTTCGACAAATCTCGCCAGTTCATTTTTCGATCCATGTCTGTACAGAGAATTTCGGAAACCACTGTGGTGAGGTGTTGTCCAGCTCTACTCAGGATGCCCCAAAAACAATTCGATCATCGAAAACATAATATTGGGCCCTTACTTCATTTCAACTTCATGGCATGTGACAATGGAATGTCTGACCTTTCAGTACCTGGGACATTGTCTATGATATATCCATTAAAAAAGTTCATTTGAATTTCGAAGATTTCTTGCTATTTCGGGCCAGTTCGAAAATATTGACCTTTGACCTCAATCTTGTTTTTGGGTACTTTGTGTTCCCTTGCTATCACCATTCGCAAAAAATAGCAGTTTTCAATAATTTTTCATATTTTGGCCACATTGACTTTGACCTTTGACCTAATGTCTCTATTTCGGTGTGTGACATCTGCGGGACCCCAGTTATCCCAGGCAAATTTGAGAGGAATCTGTCAATATGTTGGAATGTTACAAAAATAACTATCAAAAGTCAGGAGAGGAGGGGAAAGAAAAGGAGAATGTGAGTATGAGTGAATATGATTTAATGCACTTTCAACTATATTTCAGTCATGGATGGAGGAAGCTGGAGTAACCGGAGAGATCCCATCTACACTGTGGTAATGAATGATTTTCACTTCATGCATATGGAAATGTATGAACAGTAATTGCCCAAATAATTTATTCTAAGAAGTATATTTTCTCATCCCAAAATATTGGGGTAATCGATTTATGATAATGGAGGGCTAGCAAAATGATACAAAAACAGGTAAATGAGGTGATCAAATTTATTAGTGATTGACCCAAATTTGAGACAAAATCTGAGGTGATTGAATTTTAATAGGGTGATTGAATTATTAGAGCATTTACTGTAAAACCACAATAACTTATTAAGATACACGTAACAAGAATACAATCTGACTTACCTAAACAGGTAGAAATAGATAGCAGAGAAAATACTGAACAACAGCACCTGCAAATATACAATACAAAATGACTCAATTAACATTTGGGAAGCATTATCAACTATATCTGAAATAATTTCACAATAATATCGCCAAGCATAATCAGTGAATTAATGGCAGGATTTGTACTGATGGCAGGAAGTGAGTATTTCTGCGCAGTATGCCTACTGAATGAATGACAGGATGTACGATTTTTTCATGGAGTATGTCTACCAATCAAATACCAGCTCGGGTAGTAAATTTTTCTGTTAAGTGTGTCTTCTGACTGAATGGCTACCACTAAGCTGTTTTGCAAAGACAAGGACCTACTAATAGAATATCATGGGCCTTCTGTGCTGTCATGATCCTAATGGCAGAGTGGGCCTTCTGCACTGTCATGATTCTAATGGCTGAGTGGGCCTTCTGCACTGTCATGATTCTAATGGCTGAGTGGGCCTTCTGCACTGTCATGATTCTAATGGCTGAGTGGGCCTTCTGCACTGTCATGATTCTAATGGCTGAGTGGGCCTTCTGCACTGTCATGATTCTAATGGCAGAATGGGCCTTCTGCACTGTCATGATCCTAATGGCAGAGTGGGCCTTCTGCACTGTCATGATCCTAATGGCAGAGTGGGCCTTCCGCACTGTCATGATCCTAATGGCAGAGTGGGCCTTCTGCACTGTCATGATCCTAATGGCAGAGTGGGCCTTCTGCACTGTCCTGATTCTAATGGCTGAGTGGGCCTTCTGCACGGTCATGATTCTAATGGCAGAATGGGCCTTCCGCACTGTCATGATCCTAATGGCAGAGTGGACCTTCTGCACTGTCATGATCCTAATGGCAGAGTGGGCCTTCTGCACTGTCATGATCCTAATGGCAGAGTGGGTCTTCTGCACTGTCATGATTCTAATGGCAGAGTGGACCTTCTGCACTGTCATGATCCTAATGGCAGAGTGGGTCTTCTGCACTGTCATGATCCTAATGGCAGAGTGGGTCTTCTGCACTGTTATGATCATAATGGCAGAGTGGGCCTTCTGCACTGTCATCATCCTGATGGCAGAGTGGGCCTTCTGCACGGTCATGATCATAATGGCAGAGTGGGCCTTTTGCACTGTCATGATTCTAATGGCAGAGTGGGTCTTCTGCACTGTCATGATCCCAATGGCAGAGTGGGCCTTCTGCACTGTCATGATCCTAATGGCAGAGTGGGTCTTCTGCACTGTCATGATTCTAATGACAGAGTGGGCCTTCTGCACTGTCATGATCGTAATGGCAGAGTGGGTCTTCTGCACTGTCATGATCGTAATGGCAGAGTGGGCCTTCTGCACGGTCATGATCATAATGGCAGAGACTGAGCGTGACTTAGATACACCATTCTCTAGATAACGACTTTAGAACGATTATTATGGATTAAGAATACTGATCAGCGATACAGATTTTATATTTTTGGAACATCATGATGTCTCGTCTGCATCATTGAAAACTGTTGACCGCTTCTCTCTTGCAGGAAACTAGCCTATGTTTTATGTATACTATGATTGTCTTTTTTGAATTTGGTGCTAATACTGTTATATGGATATGGAATAGGTCTTTGGATTATGGACGCGGATATTCTTTAATGGACGACGGCTTAATTATGAATGACGGACTAGACGCTTGTATTTGTATTCTGCACTGTCATGATCCTAATGGCAGAGTGGGCCTTCTGCACTGTCATGATCCTAATGGCAGAGTGGGCCTTCTGCACTGTCATGATCATAATGGCAGAGTGGGCCTTCTGCACTTTCATGATCATAATGGCAGAGTGGGTCTTCTGCACTGTCATGATCGTAATGGCAGAGTGGGCCTTCTGCACTGTCATGATCCTAATGGCAGAGTGGGCCTTCTGCACTGTCATGATCATAATGGCAGAGTGGGCCTTCTGCACTTTCATGATCATAATGGCAGAGTGGGTCTTCTGCACTGTCATGATCGTAATGGCAGAGTGGGCCTTCTGCACTGTCATGATCCTAATGGCAGAGTGGGCCTTCTGCATTGTCATGATCCTTCTGATTTATGGCATACATGTACTATGGGACTTCTGCACTGTCATGATCCTTTTGATTTATGGCATACATGTACTATGGGCCTTCTACACTCTCGTGATCCTAATGATTTATGGCATACATGTACTATGGGCCTTCTACACTCGTGATCCTAATGATTTATGGCATACATGTACTATGGGCCTTCTACACTGTCATGATCCTAATGATTTATGGCATACATGTACTATGGGCCTTCTACACTGTCATGATCCTAATGATTTATGGCATACATGTACTATGGGCCGTCTACACTGTCATGATCCTAATGATTTATGGCATACATGTACTATGGGCCTTCTACACTGTCATGATCCTAATGATTTATGGCATACATGTACTATGGGCCTTCTACACTCGTGATCCTAATGATTTAATGGCAGGAAGTGAAATATTCTGTCATGCGAGTCTTTGAAATAACTTGATTAACAATGGATGTATCAGGTAATTGATGAGATTGTGATATTTACATGTGCTTATTGAATATTCAGTCATATTCAGCCCAATTTAATAGATCCTAGAATTACAGTTTCTCTTCAGCAAATTTTATGATTACACATATAACTTCATTATTCTGATGTATGATGTACATGTATTGTCTTAAATGTCCAAAAGTTCCCTGATTGTCCAAAATTATCCAACTTTATTTACCCCGATTCACTCATTCATTCCAATTATCTGGACTGATGACTTCCTGTCGATCATCCTTTGAAGATGTTAAGGTCATTCGTTAAACTGCAGCTCTGTGCTCTCAGACAGAGAGATAAATATTAATCAACATCACCCAATGGAGATTAATCGGAGTTGGAATCTGTTTCATGTATAGCTTTGCCTGAAGCTTGACAGTGTTTTAACCTAATCAACTATTAACATACAATGATCAGCAAGTCAGCGTATAGAGCCCATCATTTCTCATTAATAAACAGTTACTACATGTACGTGTACATCCGTCCACACCACCCTTTGATATTTGCATGATTTCAAGGAAAAACATACTGAAGCATCATTTGTTTTAGAAATGATTGAGTTGACATGAACAAATGTTACTCAATCAGAAAATCGTCAATGTTCACAATTCCATGACTTAGAAAATCAATTTTCAAATCCCAGGATTAAGGAACCTGAACAGCATTCAGAAATGGGAGTTGAAGACTCAATTTCACATCAGAAATGGGCATCAAAACAATTCAACAGCTCGGAGTTAAATTTCTGTATCTACATGTATGAAGCCAAATTCAGGGTTCACGCATTTATAACAGGAAAAAAATCCATGACTTTCCAAGCCAACAATTTCAATTTTCCAACAGTCTTCAGTAAAATAACTCGCAACAAAGATGAGTAAATTAATGAAGTTCAAGAATGAATTTTGGCACAGTATCGCATAGCATCTGATCATTGGTTCTCATAATAGTGTACATGTAGTTCTTCCAGGAGTTTCCAGGAGTTTAACTTTATTTTTAAGTATTTTCAGGACTTTCCAGGTTAGCAATTAAATCTAGGAGTTTTAAGGATTTTCTAGGAGGCATATGAACCCTGGCCCATATTTTACTATTCAATTCCATATCTGTTTCATGTTTTATCACCATTGTAAAACAAGGTCGCTGATGTGCATGATCAATCAATGTTATTCATGAACATATGTATCCCATCATGAACAATATGCCCATACAGTGGAACCATTTCACCTCTAGTAGAACTTCAATTTGAAAATCTAAGAAACAAATCACAAATATCAAGAGAGTGAGTGAGTGAGTGAATAGGATTTAATGCTGCTTTCAACATTATTTCAGTCATATCGTGACAAACCAACTAAGCACCACCCAGCCAAGTTGCATTTCTGCTGCTTCAAAGAAGAAATATCAAGAGAGAGATAACATTCAGTGTTCTGTTTAGTATACATGTGTAGGCACATGCCATGCACAGGGACAAATGAAGGAATACTTATACAGTAAAGTTGGCACAAACAATACATAAAAATGTAATCTGCACAGAATCTCGCTGAGTTACGGCCTCCCATAAAACTAACAGTTTTGCTCCCAGGTAGCTATGGCCTAAATATGTACACATCAAAAGGGGTAGGAATGATGGGGGCAATGAAGAAAATTTCAGGGATACAGCAGAAACTGTCTTCTTTGACAAAAAGCACCACTGGAAGTAGGAGTAGACCTCAGAATCAATTAGAAAACAACTCTTGTAATTACGCAGATATGAGAACGTGGTGTGGGCGGAGCTAATTTTACCCGCCATGACGCCCATGTTTTTATTATATATTTTAGGGTGTTTAACACATAACACATATTTGTTGTGATCCTATAAGAACTATTTTCCACCTGATTTGCATACATAATAAGCTAAATTTTGTGCTGTCATTCAGGTATTAGGTTTTTTTTCCGCTAGCTCATCCATCATGATGGTTATCTCGCAAAATACCTGAGCGTAAACAACCTACCTGACCCGACCCAAACATTCGATAAATCAACTAGGAATTAGGTACAGATTAAAATTTAAACATGTATATCCGCATTTTCAAGCACAAAGACTGTTTTAATCCAATTAAAGTTATGATAAACTTGACATAATAGACAAATCACCGTGGGAAATCAATTTAACTATTTTAACTATGTTTGATCACCGAAGTTCAAGTCGCAAGGAGACAAAATGAAAACTAAGCAAAAATGCCTGTGAAAATACTTGTGGGCTATACTGCATTTATTAAAAATAAGTACTGCCCCTCCCATCCAATTATAATAAACATTAATAAAAAGAGGAAAAAATGCATGGTGGCATCATGAATAATGATCACCAATCCTCAAAAACTTGCAACAGTTGCAAAGAAAACATCTTCACTCTTAAAGGTGAAATGCAAAGTTTTTTAGATTCTCATTGTTATATCTTATATTATGTAGTAAAATGATAGAAATATTGGTCTATCTACATCACTTGGTTTAACTCATTCAGTACCGAGCGTCATTTCTGGCCTCAGTTCCAGTAGCTCCACAGCTGAGCCTCAATGTGTGCAGTGCACAAATGTCCATCACAGAAGCTGTCGACCAAAAGTTCATTTCAAAAATATTTTGTTTATGAAAGTGAATAAAATTTGAAACTTTATATCTCCATGAAATACACAAGCATCAGAAATTGTGTTTGTGTTATTTTTATAATTATATACATGATATTATGCATGCAAATTTCATGAAAACATGTTTTTATCTGTTTGAAAAAAATGCTTCAACAAAAATAACATCGAAATTGTCATGATCTGGTTTCAGATGTACGTAATCTCTGGCTGGAAAAAATTATAGCTGATTGTAGTATCCATTCCCAGGATAAAGATGATAATTTCCTCAATTTATTTCATCCACATATAACTTATAAATTAACGTTTTTATCTGGTAGAAATTCCGTTGATAGTGATTATATTACACGCAAAATAATGAAGCAGAAGTGTTTTTTTCTCGTCTGATTCAATCGCGTCCGTGCTCCGTTTCCCTGAACCGATTTCAATGAATGACGTATCATTGTAAAGCCCGTTCATTCATCTTTCTTCTCGTAGTAGAATCACCATCGGATGGCCAGTGAAACGAAAGATTTGATTGGATTGAAAACAGTGTTCACGAATCTATGTCACGAAACGATCTTTCTGATAAGCCCGCTGTTTTGGGCAAGTGGATTGGATAAGAGCGTAAGGCCAGCCAATCGGGTTGCCTCATTCATCGCGGGTTTGTTTGGGAAAATCAAAACAGAAAAGATGGAGGGAAATTCTGACAAGTTGGTGTCGGACAGTAGCGAAATATTTGGGAAATAAATTTACCAAACGTATACGATCGTAGGAATTCTCAACAATGGATATATACCTGTACCTTGACAGAAAATATCTCGTGAATTCGTCAGATTTCTCAAGGAATCGTATGATTCTTCCAGGTATTTGAACATTTGCAAATGTCTGCCGAAACGGCGCGATGTTCTCACAGATCTCTTCTCGGATTATAGTTTTATTTCGTTATATTTTTCATTCAATACGAAAATGCTTTATATATAATCGGATAGATAGCGATCTTATCTTTCGATATATGTATGGTTTACGTGATATTTCTTCCTGAACAGACCAGGAAAATAAGAATTCCAACGGTGGTGTATACGGCCGACTTCATTTTGGAAATTTTCGTGATTTTATTTTTTATCTGCGTTTTCAAACAACGATCTTGAAATAATTTCTCTGTTAGTCAAATCCAAATTTCAGAAATTGTTACGTGAGAAAATAAGCTTCGTAAACATATAGGCCTTTAATTACATTTGACAATGCTTAGATATGAAAATTCTATTTTCCCACGACAGTTATGATTTACGCCATATGGCGTCATGGGGTTGAGGAGGCCCAAATCTGCGACGCCAAATGGCGCTTACGGTACCGAATGAGTTAATTTGAAGTAGTTTTTATGCTAGAACCTTTCAAAACGTTGGTACCTCGATCAAGCCTAGCTAAATTCAGATATAGTCATCGCTTATCTTTTCTTGATTTTGACGTCACATAAGACCAGTCTCCTGTAGACTGAATAATACAAGTAATGACACCCAGCCAGGTGATATTTTGTGATGTTACAAACCAGCATCAAACAAGGGCAGATAATCTATGCAGATCATTTCTGAACGACATGTGTTACAAAGAGACAAAATGTTTCAAATTAAACCAATTGAAAGTAATTAGACTGATAGTTCCATAAAAAGGAAAATATGAAAACCTTTGCATTTCACCTTTTAATCCCCCCCCCCCCTCTCCCCAGACAATACTGGTACCCTCTTAGTTTTTATTTAATTAGAATGCAAACACAGTTTTGCAACAAACATGTTATATATTTTTGGAAAAGTATGGATTCTGGTGATTCATTTAATAAACCCAATGTTTGAATGTACAAAATTGTTCACATCCATGATCCCGCACGTATCGGCTTTGCAGTTCGTCTTGCATGTGTAGGGACTGTGCAAGAGTCTGGTGGTATAGGCTGTTTGACAAGTGGCAGTGCCATCTAGCTAGTCTAATCTAATGATATACAATACACTTCTTGTTGATTTGCTTCTGACGATACCCATAAAGAGGAATATAGCGCAATTTTTTTTTCTAATGGGATTTTCATTCTTTACTTTATAGGTAAACTGTTACATTTGAGGGATAGCCATGATAATCACATGGGCGAGGACCGCAATATTAGATATAGATCATCTAGTCACAGCATGTGAACATTCAGGTAAATTGAAACTGACCATAAAACAGATCACCCAAAGGGAAAAAACTTTGTGATCTGGTGTACCTATAGCCACCATTTGTGATATATTCCAAACATCAGACATTTATCACGGTCTGTCGAGCATGTCATCGGTTCAAGTTGACAAATCCTCACATAAAATGCACCCAGGAAACCTCATAAAAGGGGGATAATATTCTTTCGCCATTCTCCCTCATTTTGTCTGAGGTCATGCGAGATCTGCGGAAAAAAATGATTTAATTAGGATTTTCGCTGATAAATAATTACTACCGTTGGTACATCTTACAAAACAGGTATTGTATTGATATTAGAGGATCTTAGGAAGAACGGTTGACAGGTGGGAGACGTACGGCCATCAGGTTGGGGAGGACTGGAGCCACAAAGCTCCCTATCTCCTTATCAAGGCTTCGCCTCTGGCCAAAAATGTATGGATTAGATATTATGAAAAGAAAACTTGTCCTGGTGGGTCGGGTGATAAATTACCCACACCACCTATTAACCCAGGGGAACCTGTTGGGCGAGAGGGACTTTATCATTTAACCTCACTTAAAGGTTGCCCCTACTGAATAAGGAAAATATACATCATATATCATGATGAGCTCAATTTACAGAAGATCTGCCGCATTTTGGACCCAGTAAGCAGCTTAACAAAGTCCGGAGAAGAATCTATCTCAGTCCATTCAAAGGTTGTCATTCGTTCCATGATTTTGTTTCTGATCTGTTTTTTCAGGCCATTCTTTTCCTGCCTTGCCCCTGTAATACGTCCTGTACCCTATTTTCCTTCCTTTTATCCGTCTTAATGATAAATGATGTCTGCGCACAAAAGGACAAGAGATCAAAGAGTTTAAGCCGTTAAGGCCTGCCGCAGGAGCGTGAAATAAATGACAGAGACTTGAACTACCATTATTACCTGTATATCTGCCATATGTGTGTCTCCAAAATTATACATGAAGAAAGAGCTAGGGGGATGCGTCAAAACAAATAGACCAACTAAACACCCAAGTTTGATATCCCGTGCTAAGCCACAGTGCTATAGGCAATAATAATAATCGGAGAAAGAAGGAATTAATAAATTTCACACATCAATGAAACAAAAACAACATTTGTCACAAAAATATATCCGGCAAAAATGAGCTGAGATAATTAACCTCAGTTTATGGCAAATATGATTTAAGCTTCAGGCCAGCAAATTTTATATCAAACTTCCATTTGACCTGTTAAAACCGCTATCATATTGTGACGAATTTTCGATACGTTGACTTTGTCAAATACGTTATATATGCATAAATTTTGCTCGTATGGAAAGTGTTATGTCCGTTTCGGCCGAGTTAACATTAGTGGTGTTATCGCGGTGCCAGTTTTCGTTTTGTCTGGTTATGATCGATTACAGCGTCTGTAATAGTTTTAGATCTTAAATGAATATGTACTGTGTAAGCGGAGGTCGCACTTTACCTGGAAATGTCGGTGAGGAAGTGTGGATTTCCTTTATTTCTTTCGTAGACGTGTAGTTTTGTCACATTGTTTCGTCCACGGAGACTTCGTTGGAACTAGCTCTGTGCGCTCGATTAGTATTTGGGATTCAAATTACGCATTTGTGCGTTCCTATATTTATATCAATAAATGTTGGGGACTATGTAATTTATGTTTCCATACTAATTATTTTTCTAAAGTTAGAGATTATTCATATTTTGAGGTCTTGTTCTTTACTAAAATATGGCCTTGTAAAGCTGTCAAACGCCAGTGTTTGAATTCTGATTGGCTCTGCCAATGAAATCACGGTACGTATGCCATGTGATCTCTACATCATTCGGCGGCCTATATGAAGTTCATGTAAGGTAAGATCTGGGCATTCTGCCCCTTGTTCTTGACGAGGTATGATCAACTTGCCACGGCAAGAGATTATAGACATACAAATGTATATATATGTCATCCTACATCGTATAACGAAAATAGCTGACAAGTGGTATCCTTCAGGATGGTGTTTTACCAAAGTGAATATCCTTCATGTTGAGGTATCCTACAGTGGCGAATGGAAGGATACCATAAATGTCAGGATATATATATCCTTCAGGATACCATAGATGTCAGGCCATATATCCTTCAGGATACTGTAGATGTCAGGCCATATATCCTTCAGGATACTGTAGATGTCAGGATATATATCCTTAAGGATATCATAGATGTCAGGCCATATATCCTTCAGGATACTGTAGATGTCAGGATATATATCCTTAAGGATATCATAGATGTCAGGCCATATATCCTTCAGGATACTGTAGATGTCAGGATATATATCCTTAAGGATATCATAGATGTCAGGCCATATATCCTTCAGGATATCATAAATATCAGGTCATATATCCTTCAGGATACTGAAGATGTCAGGATATATATCCTTAAGGATATCAAAGATGTCGGGTCCAATATCCTTCAGGATACTATAGATGTCAGGTTATATATCCTTAAGGATACCCAAGAAGTCAGGATACCATATATCCTTAAGGATACCCAAGAAGTCAGGATACCAGATATCCTTAAGGATACCCAAGAAGTCAGGATATCATATATCCTTAAGGATACCAAATATCCTTAAGGATACTATATATCCTTAAGGATACCCAAGAAGTCAGGATATCATATATCCTTAAGGATACTAGATACGAAGGAATGTCACATATCCTTAAGGATACTTAAGTGGTACTATCCTGCAGGATACTTGTCTATTTGATATAAATCAAATTAGAAGCTGTTATATTGATAAATATCCTTAAGGATACTTCATTTTAACTATTACGAAACCAACAGAATAATAAAATCTGTATTAGTTTACTTTGGTGTAGTTATATTCCAATTTGAATAGTTAATATCCTTTAAAGGATATTCGAACCAGGATATGCCTGTTTCCGGAGATGAAACTGCAGTACAGGTACCTTAAGTACTGCAGGTGGACCAGGTTTTGTCTTGTAAATCTACTATCGATGTTGTGTAATACTGAGAGATGTATCCTACGATTGAGTAGCCCGACCATAGGGAGATGCCAGGATTGCTTAGACGGCACTGCAGGATAGAGTAAGAGTTACCTATCAGGAGCTGCAGGTGGATCGTGGACTAGGTAGTGCTATCCTTAGACGGCGGGAGCGGTTACATGTCTTTAGGGTATCAAAAACCAGTTGTTCAGTACTGCAGGTTGGTCACTTTAGTGATTCAGGAGAACTGGCTTAAGTGACACTGGGAATACCTTTGATATTCTACCTCGATAGAGGAAATCATGGTTCGAGTGTCCTTGAAGGAATGTTATTATTTTAAAATCTGTTGTTATTCTTTTTCTTTTGGTATAATAATTAATGCAGCCTTTTTGATACAAGTAGTGTATGATTTATTTAGGAGAGGGCTAAATTCTATCACAGACGAGTTCAGCCACCGTACAAAATATCTACTTTATCGGGTGCTCCTGCACCATATGAAATCGGTTTACGCTTCGGTGAATTGACCCGGTGAATTTGTACAAAGATGAATCTTGTAAAATACATGTATATATAAAAGCACTTTGTAAATAAGAATATAATTACTATTCTTTGAAACTGGAAATTTGGTGTTGACTCCATCTTTCAGTAGTTATTTCATTCATCTATTAAGTGTAACCTTTGAAATTAAGACTCTCCGTAATGCTTTGCTGATGTATCCTCTGGCTGGGTTAAAAGTGAATGACCCACCTTACCAACTCAACTTACCATGAGTATTTGATGAATAGAGGCGAACCCATGTAACGAGCGCCTTCTAAATGAGATAGACGTTACCATGGTGATACTATGAGAGAGAAGAGCCAGAAGCCTATGAGACGATCTGTGACCTACAGCATATGGGTGGGCTAGTAATTTCGGTCTGTAGGAAGGCTCTTTTCATGACTATGGGATTTCTGCGAGGGTCGTGACACCTTACGTCACTGGTGGCAGCAAACTAACTTGATACAAGACACACTATCAGTCGACCAATCAGAAAATTCGTTACAATTGGTGGCAGCGGTGGGATTAGCAAAGCATTATGGGATGTCCATGTTGTATTTCTTTTGTTGACGAGACACAATGATGGCGGGTAAAGATACAGCTGACTATTCCACTGAGGTTGTTGACGTAAATGAAGCAGAAGAAGAAATTGAGTTCCAGCCCTATGTTCGAGGTCCTCGGAGAGGTGCCTTTTCACCGGCATCTGATGAAGATGATAACCATATAGGTGGTGGAGATGAGGGGCGCCCAAAGAAGCTGAGTATGAGGCCAGAAAATTTTTCTGGAGATGGCTCATGGATGGACTACCTGAGCGTGTTTAACACCATAGCGAAGATAAATCACTGGGGACAACGTGAGAAGGCCAATTATCTTTTCACTCATTTACGTGGACCTGCCAGACAAATAGCCTGCAGTTTAACAACAAATGAACAGAATGACTTTGACCAGTTGACACATGTATTGACAACTCGCTTTGGGCCCGGGGAACAAGCAGAGCTATACCTTGCAGAGTTGAGAAGCCGACGTAGAGGCCGT